>VMDO01028249.1:0-24205 GCA_007922755.1 Pedetes capensis
CTGAATAGTATTCCATTGTGTATATATACCATAGTTTTTTTATCCATTCTTCTGTTGAAGGGCACTTTGGTTGATTCCATATCTTTGCTATTGTGAAAAGCGCTGCATTGAACATGGAGATGCAGGTGTCTCTATGGTATGATGACTCATCTCCCTTTGGGTAAATTCCCAATAGTGTTATAGCTGGGTCATATGGCAGGTACTATTCTGGTTGCAGTTGTTGTTAGGTGCTGTTGAGTTTGGTCCAACTCATAGCAACCCTATATACAACAGAACAAAACACTACCCAACACTGAGCCAGGTAGATGATTTTTTTTTATGCTTAAGCCCTCTGTTGCAGCACTGAGTCAATCCATCTAGTTGAGGGTCTTCCTTTTTTCATTGAGTGCCACTCTTCCAAACATGATGTCTTTTACCAGGGATTGGTCCCTTCTATTAACATGTTCAAAATAGGTAAGATGCAGTCTGGCCATCCTTGTGGCCAAGGAGCACTCTGGTTGCATTTCTTCTAGGATGGATCTATTGCAGTTTTTTGGTAGTATATGGTATATTCAGTATTTGTCTCCAGCACCATATTTCAAAAGCATTAATTCTTCTGTTTCCATTATTCACTGTTTAGCTTTCACAAGCATATGATGTGACTGAAAATAGCATGGCATTAGTTAGGTGCACCTTCATCTTCAATGTGATATCTGTACATTTCAATACTTTAAAGAGGTCTTTTGCAATAGATTTTCCCAGTGCAACACATCTTTTGATTTCTTGACTGCTGCATCCATGGGTGTTGATTGCAGAACCAAGTAAAACAAAATTTTGGACAACCTCAGTCTTTTCTCCATTTATTATGAAGTTGCATGCTGACCCTGTCATAAGGTTTTTATTTTCTTGATGTTGAGGTGCAATCCATACCGAAGGCTTTGTTCTTTGACCTTCATCAGTAAATGTTTCAAATCCTCTTCACTTTAGCAAGCAAAGTTGTGTCATCAACATAATGCAGGTTGTTAATGAGTCTTACTGCAATTCTGATACCACATTTTTCTTCATGAAGTCTAGAGTCTCAGATTATTTGCTCAGCATAGAAATTGAAAAGGTATGGTGAATGGTTACATCCCTGTAGAATACCTTTCCTGACTTGAAACCCAGCAGTGTGTCCTTGTTCTACGTGAATGACTGCCTCCTGGCCCATATACAGATTCCTCATGAGTACAATTAAGTGCACTGGTATTCTATGTTATCCATAACTTGTTATAATCCACACAGTCAAATGCCTTTGCATAGTCAATAAAACACAGATAGACATCTTTCTGGTATTTTCTGCTTTGGGCCAATATCCATCTGACATCAGCAATGATGTCCCTGGTTCCATGCCCTCTTCAGAATCTGGCTTCACTTTCCATTAGTTCCCTGTCAATATATTGCTGCAATCACTTTTGAATGATCTTTAGCAAAATTTTACTTGCATGTGATATTAATGATATTATTTGATAATTTCCACATTTGGTTGGATCCCCTTTTGTGGGAATAGGCACAATTATGGATCTCTTCCAGTCATTTGGCCAAGTAGCTATTTTCCAAATCTCTTCCACAAAAAAGTGAGTACCACTGGTGCTGCATCTGTTTGTTGAAACATCTCAACTGATATCCCATCAGTTCCTGGAGCCTTATGTTTCTCTAATTCCTTCAAGGAAGCTTCCATTTTGGCCTTTAGTACCATTTGTTCCTGATCATATGCAAACCCTTGAAATGGTTGGTCATCCACCAATTTCTTTTGGTATAATGATTCTGTATATTACTTCCATCTTCTTTCAATGTTTCCTGCATCATTTAATATTTTCCCTATAAAATCCTGCATTATTGCCACGGAAAGCTTGAATATTTTCTTCAATTCTTTAAGCTTGAGGAAAACTGAGCATATTCTTCCTTTTTGGTGTTCTATCTCCAGCTCTTTGCAGATATCATAATATTTGGTTGTGTTTTCTCTAGCTGCCCTTTGAAATCTTCTGCTTAGTTCTTTAACTTTGTTGTCTGCCTTTTACTTTAGTTAATCAGTGTTCAAGGGCAATTTTCAGAGTCTCTTTTGACATGTAATTTGGTCTTTTCTTTTTTTTCCCTATCTTGTTATAACCTTTACTTTTCTCATGAATGATGTTTTTGATGTCATGCCATAATTTACCTAGTCTTTGATCACTGGTGTCTAACACATCAAACATGTTGAAGTGGTCTCTGAACCCAGATGGGATATACTCAAGATCATACCTTGGCTCTCATACACTTGTTCTAATTTCCTTCAGTTATAGTTTGAACCTACATATGAGCACTTAATTGTCTGATTCATAATAAGCACTTGGTCTTATTCTGACTTCTGATAATCAAGATTTTCCATGATTTCTTTCCACAAGTGTAGTCAATTTGGTTCCAGTACAGTCCATCTGGTGAATTCCATATGTATAATCACCATTTATTTTAGTTAAAAAATGTATTTTCAATGAAAAAGTCATTGGTCTGACAAAATTCTATTATGCAATCTCCAGCATTGTTTCTGTCTTCAAGGCCATATTGTCAACTATTTAGCTTTCTTCTTTATTTCCAACTTTTGCACTCCAATCACCTGTAATTATCAGTGTACCCTGATTGCATTTTCAATCAATTTCATATTGCAGAAGCTAGTAAAAAATTTTTCCCTTTCCTCATCTGTGGTCTTAGTAGTGGGTGTGTAAATTTGAATGATAGTCAATATTAACTGGCCTTCCTTGTAGGCACATGGATATTATTCTATTACCAACAACATTGTACTTGAGGAAAGACCTTGAGATGTCTTTTTTTGATGGTGAATGCAATCCCATTTCTCTTTAAGTTGTCATTCCTGGCTTAGTAAACCACATGATTATATAATTCAAAATGGTCCATGCCGGTCCATTTTAGCTCACTGATGCCTAGAATGTTTGTGTGCTCCATTTCACTTTTGATGGTTTCTAAACTTTCTAAATTCTTACCAAATGCATTCTATGTTCCAATTGTTAATGGATGTTTACAATAATTTCTTCTCATTTTGAATCATGCCTCATCAGCTATTGAAGGTCTGTGGGGCTTTACTCTATTCCTATAATTAAAGTCAACTGTACTTTGAGGAGGCAACTCTTCTCTGGTCATCTTTTGAATCCTTTCCAACCTAGGGGGCTCATTTTCTCGTGCTATATCTGACAGTGTTTCTCTGCTATTTATAAGGTTTTCAATGGCTAATGGTTTCAGGAGTGGGCAACCAGGTCCTTCTCTCCAGTCTTAGTCTGGAAGCTCAACTTAAACCTGTCCACCATGGGTAACCCTGTTGGTATCTGTTATAGGGCTGGAAATATAGCAGGGAACAAAAACAATGAAAATGCTTTTTCTTATGGATTTTAAATCCCTTCCTAATTATTCCTTCTGAGATAGCCAGGACATGTATTATTATGCATGTACAGTATCTGAGGGTTTATTCTTGTTTGCTTCTTTCCTTTTTTCTGGGGGTGGGGATTTGCCATAAAGAGTTAATGGGGTTGAGGACAATTTTCTCATAAGAATGACTGGAGGACTGACAATATCTGAAGGATACTTCTTGGTTCTCAAAGCTTGATTAAACTCATTCATTTTTTAATCACCAATTATTTATAGAGAACCAATTATATAAAAGTCAGGCTCTGTAGTTAAAAATACAAAAACAAAAACAAAAGCTAGATTCCCTGCCCTAAAGACAATCATGGCCTAGTTGTCCCTAGTCCTCACTAGGGAAAATTACACAATTACAATTCATTATGATCTATGAAACAAGAGAGTACATAAAAAGAGTGGACTCCAAAGAGGGGAACAAAAAACACCAGAGATACTTTCCTGGAGCAAGTCTGGTAACTTGGGTTTTGAAGAATGTGTAGAAATTTTACAAAAGAACAATAAGGAGAGTTAGTGCCTTATCTTTGGAGAGTGGTATCTGTTCTGTATGTCTTGAGCTATCATTCTCTACCTTGCTACATATTAAAATTACCAGGAAATATTTTAAAACAACCAATAGATACTTTGACTCTACCATGAGCTCAATTAAATCATAATCTTTAGGGGTGTATCTGGGGCCTGCATGAAGTTTTAAGACTCCCCAGGTAACTGTAGGTACAGCTAAAGTTAAGAACAATAGGCTAGAAAATTACTTTTCAAATGTTAATATCATACGAATAACCAGAATCTTTTAAATATAAATCTAGATTCAACAGGTTTGGGGTGGGCCTAACAATGTGTATTTCTAGCAAGATCCCAGGTGCTGTTGGTGCTACTGGCCCACAGAATACACTAGTAAGTGGTCAGAAGAGTGTTGCTCAAGGTGTGGTGCCTGGTCCAACTGGGCACCAACTATATAAAAGCCAGGCTCTGAAGTCAAAGATAGATAGATGATAGACAGACAGATAAAATTTAAAAAGCAAGCCAAGGTCACTATCACAAAGACATTCATAGCCTCAATAGAATTTGTGCTACAATAGAGTACACACAGAGTGAAGTCCCAAGAGGGAAATAGAAAATTCCAGGGAGTTTTAGTCCCCATGTCAGAAAGAATATGGATTTTTAGTCTCTACCTCAGATCAACTCAATTAGAAACTCTGGGGGTGGAGACTCAGCAATCTGTGTTTTCAAGTCCTCTACATGGTTCTGATGTGCCTTAGAGTCGTAATAGTGTTGAAAAATCACTGGGGTAGAGCATTAAAAGGTCATGTAGTGATATTAAAAGAAAACAGAAATATACATGGAGTATGATTTTAAAGAATCTAGTATATAAAGAATTAGAACTTTATCCTATAGGCAATAGGAAGTCCTTGGATAGTCCTAGTAAGAGGAGTAATCTAATTCAAGTTATGTTTTGAGAATGATCTCTCAGGTACAAGCGTCTCTTTCAGGCACTTTTCAATCAGGGTACAGAGTGTCCTAGTTGCCTTGGTTCCATCCACTTACCCAAGGCCTCAGGCCCCCTACAGAAAGCCCAATATCATATAAAGGTTCTGAGTCCAGCATGATGCTTGCAGATTATTGGCTGGTTTGGCTTCCCTGGTTTCTGACCTGCTGTGCACCCAAAGATTCCCCTCTCTCCTGTGTGCCTTTGGGGATAACTGCCTTTGGTCCTCTTTGACAGGACATCTCCTCAGGCTATGGCCTACTGGGTTTTCCCAACTTGGCTTTCAGCATCCTTGTTGTCATACCATATTCTATTCCCACCTAGAAGTACAGTGCCTTGGCTTATCTAGATGAGGCACTAGACAGAAAGAGCTGAGAGAGACTAAATCTGACTAGCAGTGACTGGATAGGTGGCCAAGGCAAAATTGCTTACCTCCTCAAGCTTCAGTTATCCCATTTACTTAATCTGGTCTTAGGAAATAAACAATCATTAAAGAGACCCAACATAAAGCTCTATAATTCCATAGAAAGCATTTTTAGTACAGGTTTACTTTATTGCAAATACACTATGCCCTTTTTCAAAGTAGCTTATTTTAAAAAAAAATTACAATTATCCATATAAGATCCTTATCAGGGTATAGAAGCATAATCCTTCAGAAATATTGACTAACATTTTGCCCCCAGATGTCTCCCCTATGCCCTTCTCTCCGGTTCAGGTAGATAGACAATTCTGTGTTTATTGCTATAGGGAGAGAGGTTTGTCTTTGCTGCTTTAATTTCAGTGAGCCTAAGCCTTTGGGGCAGATGCTATAAAATGGTGGTCCCTGAGGCAAAGCTGGGCCACAAATGAGTTTTGCTTGAACTGCAGTGATTTTTTTTCCCAAAATGAATTAAATCTTAACACTTCAAGTGAGAAAAGTTTACATAATGTGAAAATTTACAGATTTTTCTTAAAAAAGAAATTGGAAGATTTGGCAAATTTGGACCTCAAAGAGAAAACCCTGCATACCTTTTCCTGGATCAAAGCATCCTGGGAAGAAAGTAGTATTGCAAAACCTTCACTTGAGCAGAGCAGACACAGCTCTGCACAACTTGAGACTCATCATGGGCATAATGGGAGGTCTGCCTAGGGCAGGATCAGAAGACAAACTTGTGGTGACATGTGTAATACCAGAGCCAAGGACCCATTGAAATGGAGGATAGACCTCAGCAGATGCCTCTGTGAACTAATGGCATATTGCTCTTTGTCTCCTATTATACCATCTCCTTGGTCCCAGATAGGTGCCTCAGTCCCAGGTAAGTATCTCATAATTGAGACCTCCTCCAGAGGTAGAGAGAGGAATAGGAAATCTCTAACATGGAGATTAATTCTCTACCACAAGAAAATAGTGGCTCACAATAGAAATTAATTTCAGTTTTGGAAAAGTAAAAGAAAGGTATATTTTCCCCAGGCCTCAGTTTGGGACTGAGGGATATATACCCATTATCAAAGAAAGTAGAGTTATCACTGATTGTTTGTTTTCTAAGTACACACAACCTTTTAAGACGACATCAGGTGTGAATGAGAAAATGGATAAAACAACAGTTATGGTGGAAACTTCTCTTCCAAAATAAGATAAAAAATTGGTTTGTTCCAAAGAGTGTGCAAATGGGTTTGATTAATTGTGAAATGGATTAGGTTGTTCTTGACATGGTCGGTCATGGAGTCCTTTGAGGGATCTGACTTAAAGAAAAAGAAAAGACAAGAAAAAAGAATTTCTGTCCTGAAAAACAGCCATAGACACAAATTTGTACAATTTTGTACAAATTCCAGGGGCTTCAGAACCCTTTGAAAGTACATCCACGGGCTCCAGGATAAGGAATCTGACTTCACCTGCCACTCTTCCTGTCTCCTTTTCTTCCAGGGGATTTCAATGAAGAAAAGAAAACCTTCAGCCTATTTAGAATACAAAGAAAACTGCCACCCATAGTCTGTCATCCTGGCACCCTCACAATCTGCAGCCTGGAAAGCCCTCATTCATTCCCATCCCTAAAGAAACATCCTGTTACACGCCCAGAGCTGTCTGAGCTCTGCCCTGAGCACCCTCTTTGGGACTGTCTGACACTGATGATGCTATAAATAGAGAGAAATGAGAGCCCTGTGTGTTCACCCCACTTCTGGCAGAAGATGCTTAGATTTACTGGCTGTCAGAAAATTCACTTTGAAAACAAAAGTATCCTGGGCAGAAGACACTCAACCAGAAACGGTGCAGACCTGTAACTGAGGGTGAGGTAGAAAGTATCTCCACCAGCTGGAAGCCACAGGATGCTGTTTGGTGGAGTTGGCTGAAGCAGATACCTGACCAACCATCACTACCACATCGATGGTGCCTCCTTTGTGTGGAGAACTGTATTAGCCTGGGGCACCATGGAGAGAAACATGGGGGACTCACTCCTGAATCACATATGCCTTGGGCACTACTGTGTGTCCTACTCTGGCCAAGTGCTCTAGAGTCTTGACATCTCCCACATTCTAGAAGCATATATTCTACAGCAAGAAGGTATAATGAAGTAATGCCCCCATGTGCTCACTGTGGACAATGGCTGTTCCTGGCTTCACTGGGAACTTTGAGGCCTTCAGCAAGTCAGTTCACCCTCTGGAGCTTCATTTTCCTACCTTAAAACATAAAAGTGTTAGGTACGATGATTCAGAAGCTTCTCTTCCAGCTTGTGAAAGTTCTCTGATTCCACCTGGCCTACATACCAAGCCTTTGCAGGAAATGTTCTTGCTATCTTTGAGCCACTAGGTGGCAACTTAGTTTAGGAGGAATGCTGCCTTGGAAGCAGCACTGGTAAGTGCAACCACACATGCATGCACACACACACACACACACACACACACACACACACACACACACACACAAATGAGTTGCATAAAGTATAAGGGCTTATAGAGTTAAATGGAAAAATTGAAATGCAAAGCAGTTGTTTGTTACCTATGGGATAAAATACACTTAAATAGTTATCAAACTGACACACCTAATAACTCCACACTGATTCAGAAGGCACTTAAGGATCTTGAAGATTCTTATGGTCATGGTTTGGAAACAGGCAGTAAGTGCTGGGCACTGACACCAGGGGACCTACTTTTAGTCCCAGATCTTGTTCTAAGAGACTGTTTGACTTTGGTGAATCACATATCCTTCCTCTATCCCAGTTTCCACATCTTAAAAATAAAGAGTACAGGATGTGGTGGCTCACGCTTGCAATCCCAGTGACTCGGGAGATAGAGGCAGGAGGATCTCGAGTTCCATGCCAGAGGCAGCCTGTGCAACTTAGTGAGACCCTGACGCAAATTAATTAATTAATTAATTAATTAATTAAAAATGGGCTGGGGCTGCTGCCAAGCAGTAGAATACTTCCAAAGTATATGTAAGGCCCTGGGTTTAATCCCCCAAGTACTGCAAAAAATAAAATAAGATAAAGTAAAATAAAATAAAATAAAAGAGGAGCTCAACCAGATTGTGCACTAGCCCTACTTCTAGCACTCCATGATTCTCTCGATCAGACTGCCAAGTTTCAGTTAATAAATTTTCCCAGCACTGGATTATGGATGAGAAATATCATTGTTCTTGGCCTCTAAGACAAGAAAAAGAAGCCGTGTTGTCATATACACATTTACAGCACAACATGCTGCTGCCATGATTTGAGAAAACTTGAGGGAGTCTTTGCCCTTTGCCAAACTGAACATCCTTTTAAACCTAAAATATGCTTCTGTGCAAGGGATCATAGGGGTGGGTCCTACTTATCAGGCACACTAAATTGTCTCATCCCTTGGCCAGAGCTGGTCCCCCAGGCAAACAGCTTGCATTCCTTTAGAAAATTCCAGCTTTTCTAGAGCCACCAATTTCTTTCTTTCCTTTGCTTCTCCACACTGGCTTCATCTTCTCCCACTTTCTTTGCTCTAAGGGCATCAAAGTTCATTCTGGTCAGGGGAGGAACCCATGGCTCTCAAGAATAAAAATAGTTCTTGCTAGAGCCCCTAGGTCACAAATGAGCTAACATCCCAATCTAAAGCACTCAAAATGGGGTCTATCAACTATGTGGATCAGACTCAAATATGCTACGAATGCAGACTCTGAGTCTTATCTGGGTCTACTGAGGCAAGGTCTCTAGAGAAAGCCTGGCATATACATTTTCACAAGTATTCTGGGTAAGACCAAAGTTTGAGTCCAATTGCCCCACAACCAGATTGAGGATATTGGCACTATAGGCAATTTAGTGGAATTTTTGGAAATGAAACTAGAATAAGGGGTAACAACATATGATTTGAGAAGCCGTACATGGCAGAAAGAGAAAAAAATGACAAGGAGGTGGCAGTAGCTCATGTAGGACTTCTCTGAGTGCAGTGCTTTTGTAGAATCTAGGACTCTTCATCTTTAAGGAGACATTTATATTTTCCTTCTCAAATCCATCAGAATCAAGGATAGCAATTTATCCTAATTAGCCATCTCATAAGAGACTGGTAAATAAACTACAATGTTATTTCATTAATTACAAGGAAAGACAAAACTGCTAATCAAACTGGAATATTCATGTCAGCATGCCAGGCAATTGCTCTTTTTTAAGAAGAATCTACATAGAAAGGCAAATTGCCCTTAGCAGGTGGTTTGCTGAGCACAGACTAAAAGTGTATGAATTAGACAATGTTAAAGACACAGCTTTCCCAAAGGGAAGGAGAGGAGTAGACCTGCTCTTTAACTAAGCACTTCTATGGACCAGACACCACCCTGCTTTAATCTTGGAGGAATATATTTGGTAAAGGTACAAGAATCTTGCTAAGCTTCGCTGAATACCTGGTGTGTGGAAATTCAAAGATAAATCTTTGTTCCGTTTTGTTTTTTCTTTTTGCTATTTTTTTCCTAGATCCTGGTAGCCACTCCCAAAGAGTCAACTCAATTTTTATTCTGTCTGGTTATAAGAATAGGATTTTTGAATAGGATGAGTTTTTGAATAGGATTTTTGAAAAGCAGTCTGGTCTTATTGACGAATAAGATCTCTTTGTGTTTTTCTCTCCTGAGACTCTGATTAATCCATTATCCATAGTTTCACTTGCATTTTCACCTAATTTGCACGCTGGTTAAACACATATTTTGGCAAAGAGGCATAACAAATAAACTGTTTGCTTTTATACTAAACAGTTCAAATTATGTTTAACTATGTTCAAATTATACATACACTTAATTCTTAACATCTCTTCCAAAAGTACAGCTGAATCAACCTTAGATAGAATGTGTGAGGCACATTCATTTTTGTGTGAGGCACATCTAACACATACATATCTAACGGAGTTTCAGGCTTGGCTTCCAATCTTGGTCACAATGGTGCACACAGCCTCCCTGACATCCCTCATCATCCCATGGGTCTACTTTGTTGTTATTAGTCATTTGTCATGTGGGCTCTATTGATGTGATTTGTCCTCTTGAGTTTTATAGGTCACACTTTTTCCTGTAATCAACTTAAATTTAGGGAAAAGGACAAAGCCAGAGAAAGTGGATGTATTGAAGGCTTGCTTATGCTAGTAGTGGCTGCTGGAATAGAATACAATGGCTTCTTTCCCAAGAGCTTATGTTTAAAATAATGATAATAATTGCATATACAAAATGATCAAAGCATTAGCAATAAGCACTCATTAAGATCTGATCCACCTGTTCCTGTTTCAGTGTAAAGAGAATGGGATTATCAAATAGAAAAGAGCCAAAGATATAGATAATAGAAAATAACAAGTAATTTACCAAACATTCATATTTTTAGCTGTAATGGATGTGTGAGTATAGATACGGGTGGGTGTGTGTATGTTCACACTAAGGATAGAACCTGGGACTTCACACATGCTAGCAAGCACTCTACCACTGAGCCACACCTCTGGCCCACTTGTAATACATTTTTAAAATTTACAGTATACTACAGAAATACAAGTGTTTTGAAAAACATACGTTAATCTAGGCATTTTCTGGCCATACTATCCCATCCTTCCAAATCTTTCCAACTCTACTCTGCCCCGACTTCTTTTTTTAATTTAAGATCTCAAGCAATTTATATACTCTGTTTTACCTCAGTTTTCCTGGTTCATTTTTTTCCCTTTTCTATCTAGTTTCAATCATCTATATCTTCAACTGGGGCTGGGTTTTAGCTCAGTTGGTAGAGCACTGCTCTGTAGTCTCTGAGGTCCCAAGTTCGATTCCCAGCACCACAAAATATGGGAGAAGGATGTGGGAATCCCCTCCAGAGGCAATCCCAAAAAACAAGAAGCCATTGAAAACCCTGTGAGGGTCGCTATGAGTCGGACACAACTTGACGGCACCTAACAACAACAGCATGTCTTCAACAACTTTACCTAGAAAACCCAGCTTTCTCATACCTTTATTCCTCTATTATCATTGTATTATAAATCTTCAGCCTTGGATTAACCCAAACATATCTACCTCCTCCCTCTCTACACACTGGCAGCCAAGCCTTAGACTATATACACAGCTGGGTGGATTGGTGTTGATATACACTGAGGACTTCCATCAGCTGGGCTCCCAGTACTTCTAGCTTTCCAGATCTCTGCTGAGTTTCCTGTTCCCGCTCTTCTCCATGGCAGGTTCAAATATTTGCCACTCTTCTCATCCTCCCTAGCCTACCTGAAGTACCCCTGTTTTCTTTACATTATAAAATTGAGGTGAGTAGGCATGAGTTTTTTCTGTTCCCCATCCTTTACTCATAAGTTTACCCACAGCCATGGCCTTCCTCCCTTGGAGACCATCAATTTCACTGTGTTGGCACTGGCTACTGCATAAGGCCAGTATCATCACAGTGCTCCTGGATTTATTCTTCTCTGTCTCTATCCAAGAAATTGTTCCACTAATGATTCATTTGTTCTCCTGTTCCTTTAATTTCCCCCCTTCTGGTTTCTTATCATCACTTAATCATGATCAAGTCTCTTCAACCTAAAAAATAAGGAGCAAAACTCTCACCACCCTGCATGCTTTCTACAGCAATCACTCTGTATTTTTCCTCTTTTTATCTAGGTTTCTGGAGAGGTCACCATTTGGTTTTGCCAATTCCTTACTATTCTTTCAATCTTCCCTCAAAAGTGATTTGTCTTCTGCCTCTTCAAATCCACAAAAATGACTTATCCCAAAGTCATCAATTACTTCTTCATTGTGTAAGCCAGTGAACAATTGGTTCTCTCTTGACTCCTCTGAGATATTTGGCACTATTCTGCTTTTATTTTTGACTCTCTCTTCTCCAATTTCTAGGCTGTACATACACTATTGTTGCTGTTAGCTGCTGTCAAGTCGGTGTCTGACTCATATTGACCGTATGTACAACAGGCAAAACACTACTGTCAGTGCCTCTTTGTTATTCATACTGTCGTCGTCGTCATCGTCGTCGTCGTCGTCGTCGCCTTCTTCTTCTTCTTCTTCTTCTTCTTCTTCTTCTTCTTCTTCTTCTTCTTCTCCTCCTCCTCCTCCTCCTCCTCCTCCTCCTCCTCCTCCTTCTTCTTCTTCGTCTTCTTTTCTTTTGTGGTACTAGAGGTTGAACCCAGGGTCTTGTGCTTGCATGCTTTGCAAGTGCTGGACCACTGAGCTGTACCCCCAGCCCTTTTTTTTTTTTTTTTTTTTTCACTTTTTGAGATGGGTCTCACTAAATTACGCAGACTGCCTCTGGTCTTGAACTTGCGATCCTCCTGCCTCTGCTTCCCAAGCTGCTGGGATTACAGGAGTGCGCCACCATGCCCGGCAACTCTTCATAGGGTTTTCAATGGCCTACAGCACCTAGTGTCCCCAGGTGGTCTTCCATCCAAATACTAACCAGGCCCAACCCTGCTTAGCTTCCAAGATCTGATGGGATCGGACAGCACAGTGCTACAGCTGCAGGCATAGATACACTAGTGATTTCCAATCATATGTCCAGCTCAAAACTCTACCCAGAATTTTGGACCCTCATGTCAAACTGCACACCAAATTCCTACCTAGATCCAAATACAACATATCCAAACTGGGTCTCATTTATTTCTACCTAAAACCCTTATGGGTGCCCCAATTCCAAGTTAAAAGCCTGAGAGTCATCCTTAATGTCTCCCCCCACCTCTGCCCATATAGCCAGGTTCTTTCTCCTCTGCTTCGTAATAAGAAGGCTTCATTTCTGACTTATTTATTTTAAAAAAATCAATTGTCCTGCTTCCCATCTCACCCTAGAGAAGTCATATGTGGAAACCAAGATTCGGTAGTTTTTCTCACTCTGCCCTTCAGATATAACTCTCACTTGTTGAATGAAAATGTTAGACTTCAGAGGAGTGGACCCAGCTGCACTGAAGGATGCCAAGTTCAAACTGATTTCTTTTTCCAATATTTGTATTGAACAAGTGCGATTTTGCAAACCATAATCATCTTGAATTATGCATCATTGTGCTGCTTTAGCAAAAAAGTAAAAGAAATTAATATGTATTTAGGGGAAGTTTGGGCTATGAAAATCACAGTAAGACCTTGTCAGATTCTTCTAATAAAGTGAATCTTACCATTTCCCTCTGAAGTGGGACTTGAAGTTCTGAACCATGAAGTCTACCTTTGTGTTCCAAGTGAAACATGAAAGATCAACCACATGATATGCATGTTCTCACCAGTCCTTCTATGAGTAGAGGAACATCCCACCACCAACAGCCCTACTCAATGTCATCATGATACATTTTCCAAGACCCATCTTGGAGGCATTTTGGAGAGAAAAGGCCTAGACAACTTCAATGTTTGTGGACCATTTCATGTTAATCAGACTCAATTTTTTAGATCATAAAAAATAAATGGGGAGCAAAAATGAACTAAAGAAATTGATGCTTCGGTGGTATTTAAGTCACTGGTTTTTAACTTTGATGATAATGGGGAGGTATTCCAGACTCCTTTGAGAATCCATTGGAAGATTTGGATTCTTTTTTTCCGGAAAATACTTAACACACACACACACACACACACACACACACACACACACACAGACTTTATGTACAATTTTAGGTATTTCATGCATCCCAATTTAAGACCTCCTATCTAAATCTGGGCACTAACTAGGGATGAATTTGAATGTGAGCAAAACACTTTTTTTGTAATGGAATAAACACAAGATTCTTGCCTGGTACCCCACCCACCACTATCCATCCATTTAAACCTGTTTCTTTGCCATTTCCTAAGCATTCTTAACATGACGTTCCTGGGGCAGGGTGATCTCTCAGCTCAGCTAATACCATTCTTTGGTTAAGCCAGTGTTTCTCCAGTGAAAGCCATTAGGATAACTTGGACTGTCTCCTAACTACACGTCCACAGTTGCAGGACTGGCTGTGCCAAGAAGGATAGGCCAGATTTTAGCTGTCCCAGGCAGGCTTTCTTTTCTAGCTGGGTCCTGAGGGTATTAACAGAGAGATGCCCAGACTCAAATACCAGGTTGGAAGTGGAGTGGAGGAGTGTAGACAATTCAAGATGCTCCTTTCCTGAAGAGTCAGAGATGGGTACCCAGGAGGAGGGGAGAATTGGCCCTATTCAGACAAAGCAGCCTTTTAAGGGTTTTGGAGGTTCTTGGCGGTTGTCCTGAGCAGAACTTGGGACATGGAAGTGGAGGTTGTAGTGATGCCAGAGCTAAGCATTCCTCACACCTCCATGTTCTCAGTGCTTAGATCAATCCATATCTCTGAAGACGTGGGAGAGTGTGCCAGGCAGCATCAGTCTTGTTACTTTATTACCACCATTGCCATATGGACTCTGATCTCTCTGTTACCAGTAACCACTTCTGTTCCCCCAGATCCTTCACTTTCTGGGAACACCTCTCCCCACAATTCTCCATATACATACCACCTGCATTTCCCTACAATTCCTGGACTTTTTCTATGAAGAGTTCGAATTTTTTCTGACTTCCTTTTTTTTTTTTTTTTTTTTTTTAATTTGCAGTACTGGGGATTGAACCCAGGGTCTCACACTTGCATCCTTTGCAAGTGCTGTACCACTGAGCTGCACCCACAGCCAGTCTTTTTACTTTTTTTGACACAGGGTCTCTCTAAATTACACAGGCTACCTCTGGTCTTGAACTTGCAATCCTCTTGCCTCTGCCTCCCAAATCACTGGGAGGTAGCCTGCACCACTGCGCCCAGCCTGACTTCCTTCTAATCCCCTCCAAAATGAGAAAAATGTTTTGCATGCAATAACAACTAGGTAAACATGAATATCAACTTCCTCAATTGGTGGAAAAGTCCACTTTTGTTTTATATTATTTCTGCAGTATCACAGAAAACAAAAACTTGGTAGAATTCCATGGGGGAAAATAAGAATTTCAGCATTTTCACCTAATTCCATTATATCATCACTTCCTAAACTCACTAGTTGTTATGACATATTGTAAAATGTCACCAGTAATTTTATCTTATGAGAAAAGAAAATTTTGTTGTGTGTCTGGAGAGAAAGTAGGAGAGTAACTTGTACAAGACAAGTGTCACATAATAGTCATTGTGTGCACCTACCTATTAAAAATTCTGATAGGTACACGGAAAAGGTTTTGACAAAGTGTTTTCACTTGGAGTGTTTGTTTTTTAAAAAGAACAAAACTGCCAACTTTAGTTTGCATTATTAAGTAGTCATAATATGTTCAGTACTCATGAAATAGACACTTCCATGCATCCTGAGAATAGTCTTTACCTTCATAATTCTATCTGCCTAGAATTTGCTGCTCTATGTGCATGCCCCCACCACCCTTTCACTGATCCATTCTAAGGTATCCTTCATTTTTTTCCAGATGGGACAGGTGATTATAAATCTAATGTGGGTGGAGAGGAGGCTCCACTGCATATGATGTAGCCCCAATTTGTTCATGAAAAAGACAGAAGAGGTGGGGAATGAGCAAACCTAACATTTCAATAGAGACTACAAACTGTTCCCCCCACCAAAAAAAAAAAAAAAAAAAAAAAAAAAAAAAAAAAAAAAAAAAAAAAAAAAAAAAAAAAAAAAAAAAAAAAAAAAAAAAAAAAAAAAAAAAAAAAAAAAAAAAAAAAAAAAAAAAAAAAAAAAAAGCTGGGCATGGTGATGAATCCCTATAATCCCAGCATTCAGGAGGCAGAGGCAGGAGGATCACCAGAAGTTTAAGGCCAGCCTGGTCTACATAGTGAGTTTCAGGCCAGCCAGACCTATGTAGTGAGACCCTGTCTCAAATAAAGAAAGAATGAAAGGAAAGAGGAAGGAAGGAAGGAATGGAAGAAAGGAGAAAGGAAGGGAAGGAGGGAGGAAGGAAGGAAGGAAGGCAGGAAAGAAGGAAGGAAGGAAAGAAGGAAGGAAGGAAGGAAGAAAGAGAAGGAGGGAGGAAGTCCTAATCCCTTACTTAGCTCTGTTACCTTAGATAAGCAGTTTAGTCTCTCAGAACCTCAGCCACCTCACTTACAAGTAGTCTCCAGGATAGGAGAGCAGGTATGGACAGAGAGCCAGACGTGATAGATGCTCAGTGAATATCTGATATAGAACAAAGCCCTGCCTCCAAGTCCTTTTCCAACTCCGAACTGGCTTTTTCTGCCAGGTGGACAGTCTTGCTTATCATGCATACTTCCATCTCCGGCTAGGATCTTGCCTTGAATGGGTGGCTCACCCATGATGTCATGCTTCCCCATCCTCATTGAAGTGTCATGTGCTCTCTGGATTCCCCTAGTCCTGCTCACTAGCTAACCAGCCCTCAGCCCCTACCCGAACAGTGTAGTGACCCTTCCAATACACACACACACACACACACACACACACACACACACACACACACTCCTCCCTTACCAGCTGTGCCCATGAGTGCTGGCATGTCTTGGCCTTACATGGCCAGAGCAGCTGTATATATCTTATCCCAGAGACATCATAATGTTTGACCTTTAACTGAGGAGGGAGAGATTATCTCAAATAAACAGTTTGGTCTTTTTAACTGAGCCAGAGGATAATTGTACAGCAATGTCTTAATGCCTGACTCAAAGAGTGTGCACGGTAGGGTGCTGAAGGGGGCCCTTTGTTGGGGAGCAAGATGATGAACTCCACCTCTCAGTAAAAAAAGAAGCAGAACCTTGGAAATCAGGTAGCATTTTAAAAGGATTGGCTCTTTAAAAACCTCCTGGGCCTGGTAGAAAGAAAAGGGGGTACACTGGGAAGGAGCCCAAGATTGAGAGGGGCCCTGGAGGCTTTACTGGTGGGAGGTCTGCATGCCTCCCTGACAGCTTGATATATTTCAGAGATGGAAACTGTTGACTGTATCCTTTCTAAGTTAGCACATTTTGTTAGCCTCCTTGTTGTAGGCATTGAATATTCTTCCCCAGCTCCTGTCTCTATTCACTTCTCTCTTTTATACATTTATGTCTGGGTCCACACTCTTAATAATGAAGTCAAAATGTCCTGTTGTCAGAGCTTCCAGAAAAAAAGAAAAGAAAAGAAAAGAAAAGAAAAGAAAACCCTCTGAACACAAAGAAGCTTTTAAGGCCGCTGAGATTGTACCAGCAGGGAGGGATAAATTCAAACCGCACTCCATGAGACCTGGAAAACTCCATCAGCTTTTCCAGTTTCTCTCCAGCCTCCACATCCCTAAGGACCTCATTGTCACTAAAGAAACCCATTAGTGTGCACAGCTAATGAGACCCTCTAGTCACCGGAACAAGAGAGGCTCAACAGGGAGTCCATTTCTGCACACTTTGCTTTAGGCCACTGGAAACACCTGGTTCCCTCAGCCAGCCACCCACCCCCAGGCTCCAGTCAAGGTGGTGCTGCCTCCTTAATCCTTGGCTACCAAGGGCTTCTGTTTGAAGAGACAATGCTAGGGACTCAGAAGACCTCTTGGAGTGCCCTAGCCACCAGGCTGGGACTCCTGTTCCCATCTGGGGACTGTGTGTCATAGTTTTATCCTTGAACAATGGTTTTGAAGAAGGCTTACAGTTTAAAGCAGTTTTACATGAAAACTAAGGTGGAGACATTAACAGGGACCATCTGTCATTTATGAGATAAGGAATTATTGCCAGGTTTCAGATGGAGGACACATGACTGGCATGGCAATCCCCATTTACACATAGATTAATCTTCAGAAACTAAACACCCTTATTGCATTGCAACCTGCATTTCTTCCGATAGACACCACTTCCTACCTGGGGAAGCCTGATCTTATACAGGGAGAAGCTGGGTGCCAGTTCCTTCATCTTCCTATACAAGCACATTCCTCAGACAGTGCCGCATGGCCCTGATTTGGTAGTTGTTTCTTAGGATGGTGCCATACCATCTCTACTTCCAGAGAAGACATGCCATGTTATCTCTCTGCCTTGGGATCTACTTAATAACTTTGTAGGTCTCAGGAGTCAATACATCTATCCACATAGTTTAAATATTGGTTACGTGAACTGAGGCAAGTTATGCTCTCTGAATCACAGTGGAATCAGAACACTATTACCTCTCTTGCTGCGTTACTGTGATCACTGAAATTTGGAAAGCATGCTGTCATTTAAGAAGTATTGGGTTGGGATGGGGTCTGGTAGTAATTGTAATAGCAGTAGACTAGCTGTGTATTTAGAATGAATTTCCATTCCAGCCATGTATTAGACTGATCCAATTCATTGGCTTTTGAATGATGTATAATAGCAGGATTCCTTTTCTTTCCAATGAAATGAAACATGCCAGCCCCCTCCCATTTCATAAAGCAAGTAGGGTACAACTCTGGAAGCTAGGCAGATAGCCAAGACTCTGGCCTATCTGGCTTCCCTCCAGCTTTTCATGGGGGTTCCTAAAGCTCTTGCATGAAATTCTAGGATGGCTCACAGCAGTTTAAAAATCTAAGTTTATTTTACAATTGCCATCTCATCTAACGATATCAGAGACCTGAAAGTCAGAGTCTGAACTCAAGGACTGGCTGGCATAATGGTCACCATGGGGGAAGAGACAGGTCCTTGACACATAGAGTGTCCTTTTTCATATTGGGGCCTTCCCTTCCATCACCTATACGACTGCAATGCCCCTGCATCAAGCTTTTCCTGTCTTTCAGCTGGCTTACTCATGGCTACCTGAAATCTTTGTCTCAAACCAGCCCATATCTTATGTACCTCTCAACCTGACCATCATAATTGGGCTTAGCCTTACTTTTAAAATGTCATTTTCCATTACATTAGTATTTTTTTTTTTTGCGTTATGCACTTATCTCATTGGATCTTCACAGTGATCAAGCACAGCAGGTTTATGGAATACGATATGAAATGGAAATTTCAGCAGAGGTGCAAAGACACCAGGAACTACATTCCAAATGAGGTGCCAAAGCAGCTACAGAATTTTCAAAATAGGTACCTGAGAAGTGGTCCCACAGTTCCTAGACCCCTCCTCCACAGTGAAGGTAAAGAAGAAAGTAACTGAAGGATGGCTGAGGAGGGTTTCTTTGAAGGAAGGGGTATGAACCCCACTCCCCAAAGAAAGGGGTGATGTCCCATCTTGCCTCCTGGTAATAGGGTCTTCAGAAAAAGTAGGAGAGGGACTTAGAGCAAACTGTGGATTTGTGGCTGGTCTCCTCACCACACCCACATTGGAGACTAGGTCATCTCAATCCAAGAAAGGATGCCTTTGAGGAGAGAGGTCCAGGATGTGCCTCCCACATGAGAAGTTGGATGCTAGCTGCTTCAACAGCAGAGTAAAGGAAAGACAAAAGGCTTCCTCTGGCTTGTAGGGCAAAAATGATGCAATTATTTTTCATAGACCAGATGTGGATCTCCCACAAGAGACAGCTGATGTTATATTATCTTAGATTGCTCCCAAGAAGCCCATCTACAGGATAGAGAGAAGCAGAAAGTGTGGCTGGATTTCTAAGACCTGAGGAAGAATAGCCATCTGGAATAGGATGACTTTGCCTTTGTCAAAGGAATACTGATGAGTGATCAGCCGTGGCCACAGGGGCACCTACAAGGGAGAAGTACCAGCTCCTTTCACATTGAAACACCTGTCAAGCCAAGAAGGCACCAGTGCCAGAGCAGCCCAGCAGTACCTCTCAGAGGGAATTCTATGCCTGATCCTCTTTCCCTGGTCTCCACCTCTAAGGCCACAAATGCACCTACCAAAATGAGGGCAGAGGAGAAGGATTCATTGGGAAAAGAAAGAAGAAGATGACCACAGTCCTTCCTGCCTACAGCATGTCCAAACTGGAGCAGGGGAGAAGGTCCAGCTTTAAATCAAGTTCATGGTATTGGACATTTTAATGACCCAAATGAGGTCATTTACATCACCTAACACTAGCCAGAAAACTCATGGGACTGCTTAACTTTCCAGCTAGTGGCAAGGAGAAATTAGTCCCATGGTCTGAATTAAAGGGACAGTGGAAGACACAACCAATAACTTTATAATGATAAGATTCTATGTGCTTGTTCAGCATTAACAGTTAGTGTGTGTTAGTTTCACCATTAAGAGTTTTGGATGTCAGTCAGAATTCTTTATGTGACTTAAGTAAATAAAGGAAATTTCCTGGTTCATATAACTGGAAAGTCCAGAGGTAAAGCTCGTTCTGGCTCTAGAAACTCAGATGAAGCCATTAGTTCTCTCTCTCTCTCTCTCTCTCTCTCTCTCTCTCTCTCTC
This sequence comes from Pedetes capensis, assembly GCA_007922755.1. NCBI lineage: Eukaryota > Metazoa > Chordata > Mammalia > Rodentia > Pedetidae > Pedetes > Pedetes capensis. Next base: position 20,518 of record VMDO01028249.1, read on the forward strand.
TTTCTCTCCCCCATCCCTCTCTCTGTGTATATATACTGTTCATTTTCTTCCCATGAAAATTGGCTTTAGGTGTGCAAAGGGTGCAGCCCAGGCACGTAGTTGTGGGCTTCAGAATCCCAGCTGAGCTCCAGAAGGAAAAGAGGGCTTCTCGATTTCAGCACCTTTAAGCAAAATCTCAGGGATACCTGATTGGCCTAGCTTGGGTCATGTGGCCACTAATTGGTATCCAGAGGAGCAAAGTACTAGGCTGGCAGGCTCCCTAGAGCAACACTGTCTGGAAGAGGTGTTCTTCTCCAGATGAAGGATGGGGCGGGTATCCCTGGCAGACCAAAACAATAAGCACCAAAGTTATCTACATTGTGTAGCACAAGAAACTTAAACTTGAGATGTCAACTGAATATTCTCCCTAAGCTGTAGAAAATAATGACAATTGTAAGAACTTATATCTCCCCATTGGGAGATATACTTATGCTCTTCTCAGTCAGATGTATGTTCCCCTCCACTAAAGACCTGGCTAGAGAATTTCTATTCATTTTTCAAAACTCAAGTACAGCTCCTCCTGAAGCTGCTCATGATCCCCAGGAACAGAGATGATTTGATCCTTTGACTGAAGTCTTGGTGCATATGGCAAACTTATCAGCCTTGGCTCTGCAGCAGAATCAGCTGGACAGATGGTTCAAATGTCACCCCTGCCCTCCAGTGCACAAATACTCTTTTCTCCACTCCAATAATAATTAGAATCTTTTAAACTCATAACTCATAACTTTCATGTCAGTTGTTTCTGCAATAAGCAGATTCTTGCTTTATGAGATCCCATGGCTTTGCATTTGGTACACTAAAAATTCTATTTCATTTATTAAACCCCCTTTACACGCTATAGTAATTTTGAAAAAGGTTCACAATTTTTGAAACTTCTCTCTTCAAGATAGTCTAATTCTCCTCCTCTGAGTATAGGTGGGAACTAGGGACTTGCTTCTAATGACTTGAATGAAAGATTCTGTGATGGTGTATAATTATGGAAACTAGGTAATAAATGGCATTACATGAGTTCTAGGCCAGCCTGCGTTATAAAGGAAGACCCTATCTCAAAAAAATTTTATAATAAACAGTGTTGCAATTTCCTCTTGTTCTTTCCTAAAATGTTGGCTCTGGGGTGAAGTTACTCAAAACCATCCCATTGTGAGAACACTCAGCCAGCCTGTGGAGAGCCAACATATAAAGGACCACATGGGTGAGCATCTCCCAAGCATAACCTCCACCCCAGTCAAGCCTTCAGATGATAACAGCACTGTGACAGCCTGACTGTAACTATATGACCACATGCTGAGCCAGAACCTTCCAGCTTAGCTACTGTATAATTCTTGACCCACAGAGACTAGGATAACAAGTATTTGCTGTTTGAAGCCATTTTAAATTTGGGGATAATTTGTTATACAGCAATAGATAACTAAGGTACACTGCTACACATAAAACTTAGTAAGTATGATTAACACTGGGTATCTTAGCCTGGGTTCCTCAGGAGATGGAGCCTGAGGAAAAAGCTAATGTGCTAGTACTTAATTATGGAGTATATTCCAAGGAAGCAGGAGTAAGGGAAAAGGGGAAGGAAGGAAAGCAAATCCTAGAGTGCATTATGGAGATGGCCCCTGCTTGGCATTAATTGCAGTGGACTATTTCACCTGGCAGGACAGATTCTGAAAGACTGAGTTCAACTGTGTCTCAGGTTAGCTTGTCCAGGGGAAGGAAGTGAAAAGAATTTATCTGTCAGCTCCCACCTCCCTTTAGTCAAGGTTCCTCCATAGGACATTAACTCTCTATATTTCCTAGGTATATTTGTATGATCCCTGTGTTGCTGTCAGTATAACAAATATCATCACCTTATAAAGAGGTAAGTTTTATTTTGTCCCATTGCTTTAGAAGTTCTAGTCCATGACTGGCTGGCCTGGTGGCTTTCAGCCTGTGGTGGAGCATCATGGCAGGAGCATGTGGTGAAGCAAAACCACTCATCTCATGGTCAGGAAGCAAAAAAGAGAAAGAGAAAAAGGCTAGGGTTCCACTATCCTCTCCAAGGACATGCCCTCAGTGACCTAAAGACCTCCCACTAGGCCCCATCTCTTAAAGGCTACACAACCTCCACATAGTGCCATCCTGGGGAACAAGTCATTAATACATGATTCAACCCTGGATATACAAAAAATCTCCAGAATCACTAAAGACATTTTTAGAAACCATTCAGGCCTGAGCCCTACTCCAATCTTCTGATGTGGACTCTCAAGCTCAGCCATCACTCTCCTGCAGGCTTCTCTAAAACCTCTGGCCTCCCCAGCACCTATACAAATATCCCCTTACAGGGTTGTTATCACCTTCCTCCCTACCATGTGTATGATCACTTGCCCTCCAGCTCCCACTGCACTCAGAGCCTGGTGAGACAGAAAAACAGCTACCTTAAGATTCAAAGAATTTCTTTTTAGCAAATGGTTGGGTATTCATAGTTAAAGTTTTTTTTTTCTTCATACTATTAATGATTGGAATCATATGTAATATTTCTTGTTTAATTGTGGCCTGGGCATCCTATTTATCATTTTGGAATTTAGAAGCAAAGTTCCTGAGCTTGCTATTATATACCCTGAGATCTTCTAGTCTAGGCAAAGACCATGGCCTAAATCTTTTCAACCATGGGACTAAAAGGTGAGCCCAGAGAAGGGGACAGCTGTCAGGCACTTAGACACACAGCTGCTCTAACCTTCCCTCTCTGCCAGTGATCCACTCTCAGCTGCTACACGACAAGAGGGCCCCAACAATAGATGAGACACTGTGACCATCACATAATAGACAATTTTCACATTTCAGAAAGACCTAGAAGCCAGAAATCAGACTACAATAAGCCCTATAACCACATCATGTCTCCCTACTACATATGGCTTATTTCCTATTGCCAATGTCATCGGTGTGTCATCCCTCAAAACCCCTCTAGTAGCAAATGTCCCACAGCGTCACCTTCTCCGTCAGCTGAGTCAGAATCATAGAATTCTGGAAAGGCAAAGCTGACAGAGATCTTCCTAATAATGGGAGAACTGTTCGCATTTTTTGAATGCCTGTGATGGCCCAGCCACTTCACATATTTTATTTCACCTAATCCTCATACTAACTTTGACATGGAAGTTTCATTGTTCTCATATTTTAGATGAAAAAACTGAGGTTTAGGAAAGTGAACAGATCTGCCCAATGTTACATATCTAGTAACTCAGATTCATATAATGTAAAACCTCTGTTCCTCTAAGTGGGGATTCTGTGCAAAGTAGGATGACCAGAGTCTCAGGAAGTCTCTTAGTTAAACACAGCACATCTTTGAACTGAAGATATTATTCAGTGGCAAATAATTTAAAACATTGTTTTGTTTAAGTGAGCATAAATTTATTGTGGGAGAATACAAATTTGCACAAATGTTATAGATAAAACAAGAAACATTAAGAAAGTCATTCACGGGATGGAGTCAAGATGGCGGACAGACAACACACACCTTCTGTCCCGGAGCAATAAGAAGCCTCGATTAGGGGTTTAAAACACAAATTGAATAAATAGAAATAGATAATTTAGTTTGAGAGATAAAGAATGAAACTAGGCATACACTGAAATTAGGGATTGGGCTTCAGAGGAGCTACACAGTGGCCAGCAGCGGGACCGCCGC
>VMDO01028250.1:0-24199 GCA_007922755.1 Pedetes capensis
AAAATATTATTCAATAGCATAACACATATCTGTTTATAACTTCTCTTTAAATAGCTTTTGGAGGTTAAATATTTTTAAGTGATGGAATACAATAACTCATTAATGAAAGTGAAGCATAATAAAACTGAATGCAATAATCTACTTTTTGTATAATTTATGAATCACAAAAGACTAGGTGAAGTTTTATTATATTTATGTTAAAATGACCAGTGGATGAACATACTCATTTTCCTATGTTCTTGATAAGGAGTGCATAGTAAAGATGTTTTTGAAAGACCTGAAATCCTGCCACTGACCTGTCATGACCACTGGATGTCACTAAGACCAATAATATGGATGTGTGTCAAAATGTTCATGAAAGATTAAATGCTAGTATATATTATTTCAAATTTCATTTTTTTCTCCAAAAGGGAAAATTCAAACTCTTACAGGATGCAATTGATTTATAGCAAGACAGACATATAAAACAATAGGAGTATATAACAATGACAGCATAAAAATAAAATGGTGAAGGAAAAAGGAACCCATGGATTATGATGAATTTCAACATGAGAGTAGGTAGATTAGAACCTATTAAATTCTAGCAGGCTACCTATTTATATTTATATTAACTGATGCAGAAAAAAACATTAACTAAACATCAGAATTGTTCTGCCTATCTAATTAAGAACCCAGCCAGAAAATGTACCTTTTGTCATTTATGAGTCTTAATTTCTTAAACAGAGTTAGGTTCTCTTCAGATGGTGTCCATTATTAATTGAATTTTGTCCCCCCCCCCATTCATTTGTTCATAGTCTAACTTCCTGTACTTCTTTGGACATAGGGTATTTACAGAGCTCACAAAGTTCAAGTGAGGTCATTAGTATGGGCTCTATTAAATAAGACTGATGTTCTTATAAAAAGGGAAATTTGGACAGAGATATTCACAGAAGGGAGATGATACAAAGGGAACTTGGGAGGTGACTACTTAAAGGGTGATAAGGCAGGCCTGAAAGGCAGTCCTCAGAAGGAGCCATTTAATTTTCATCACAACCTTGTATAACAGGCACTATTTCCCCCTTTATCTGGGTAAAGTTTAGAGATAAGTGCACAATAAAAGGGAGATTTTATCTAAATCCAAAATTAGGACAAAGTTCTTTTCATGACCAGTATGCTTAAGCATTTTTTACTGTTACTCTTAAAAAATAGTCAACATCTATATTCTTATGAATAGTTGATATTAGGTTTTCTTGTTTATTTATTTTTCATTTATTTATTTATTTATTGTAGTCCTAGGGGATTTATTGGGAGAAGGACCTGGCAATCCACTCCCAAGGCAATCCCGAAACAGTCAGCCATTGAAAACCCTATGAGTGTCGCTATGAGTCGGATACCGACTCGACAGCACCTAACAACAACAACAAGAAGGGGATTTATCCCAGGGCATTGCACATGATAGGCACATGCTCTACACGTGGCTCCTTTTTCATTTTGAGACCGTCTCACTAAGTTATGTTTGTTGCTTCTGGTCTTGAACCTATGATATTTCCTGCCTCTCCTTCCCAAGTAGCTAGGATTATAGGAGTGCACCATGGATATCTGGCCTTAACATTAGTTTCAACTATGCTAATATTACCAAAGAACTTTTATTTGCATTTCTAATGTTAATACCAATGTATACTTTAAACATTAATTCTAAAACACACTGTAAGTCATAATGTAAACATAAATATTATTGTTGCTAAGAGAATCTCAAACTACTGCATTGATAGAAGAAAAGTTTCTATGTGTTTATAATAGTATTAATTTGGATCAATAAAATTTCAACAGATAAAGTATTAGGGAAATGGTGTAACCTTTTTAAAAAGTCAAGTGCACAACAATGATGAAGTTGATGATAGAAGTTGTTAATATAATCGTAGACTTTATTATTTGAAGGTCAGATTCATGGCTTGCAGTGGAGAAAAATAAAATGCCTATCAAGGGAATTGTATACTAGCATAAATGTCAAAATTATAATTTCTGATATGATTAAAAATATTCTATATGAACTAAATAATTAGCAGTAAGTATTCTTGTGCTTTGGGCTTCCATTGAGAAAAAAACCACAGCAAAGAATTGCTCCTAATTACCAGAATTATAACTCCTCAAAAAAGATTGAGATAACACAAGCAAAGCAAACAGTTCTGCCTTTGCAATTTTGCTGCACACCATCCCACCTGTTACTAACTCTGCTGCCAGCCAGCTCGGTTTCTGCCAATGCCCAGTCCACACCTGAGACTTTTCTTGCAATCATGGTGAATTTAAAAGCATCTGTGAGCTCTTCCTCTTAATGTTCTGGTAAAAAAAAAGTAGACTTGATGGGCTTAAGTACATAAGTCATAATAACAGACGCAACATAACATAATAACAGATGTAATGTGGTTTTGCATTTATATACATTTTACAAATGAACCTTAAAAATCCTGAATGGAACGTGGATAATTTTTCTGAGAAACTCCCCAAAAATCCTTTCTCTGATAAGAATAAAACCTCAGGTTTTGTGAGGTTTTATCTAAGGTTATTTTCTGTCTTAGGTTGGTTTTATATTATTGATTTTTCACAATTTTGCCTCTTATTTACTGTGATTTGTACATGCCTACTGACAGTTTTTCACTTTTGCTATTTTAAATGAAGGTAAAATACAAATCATGTCCTGAAAGCTTTGTCCAGTTCCACAATATATTTCAAAACATTTTCAGTTTTCTTCAATCTCCTAAATGTAGAATGTGAAGAGTTATTTGATTACCTTGGGAGGCAAAGAACACGGTCTTCAAATATCTAAAAGAGGAAAAATCTCCTATGGGTTTTAAGTACTTTCATCAATATCTTGCCTTTATTTTACAAGAGGTAAGAAAGACTCCTGGGTGCCTTGGTGCATGCCTGTAATCCCAGGGACTCGGGAGGCAGAGGCAGGAGGATCACAGGTTCGAGACCAGAGGCAGTCTGTGTAATTTAGTGAGACCTTGTCTCAAAAAAATAAAAATGGGCTAGGAGTGCAGCTCAGTGGTACAGCACTTGCAAAGCATACAAGTTCAAGGCGCTGGGTTTAACTCCAGTACTGCAAAAAAAAAAAAAAAAAAAAAAAAAAAAAAAAAAAGAAAAAAAAAAAAAAGAAAGAAAGAGCGAGTTTGCTATTTTGGAATTTTGAATGAAGTACAGAACATAAGAGATTTTTCTTAAGTTGTATCAAATGTATAATTATATGTTTGTTAGCACTTGTTTTGTTGTGTTTTTCCCACCAAAATTAGTATTGAAACTTAATTTGTCACGCGATGTTAAGAAGGAGAACCTTTAGGACGTAACTAGGTCACAAGGGCTCTGTCCTCATAAGTGGAATTAGTGCTCTAACAAAAAAGGCTTCATAGAACCCCTTTGCCTTCTACCATATGAGACCAACTAGAAGGCAGCAGGTGTAAGAAATGGACATTCACCAGACACTAAGGCTACTTATCCATATCTGTGCCTATTCCCAAGAAACGGGATCAAACCAAATGCGGAAATTGTAGAACAATGTCTCACACAATATCTCACACAAGTAAAATTTTGCTGAAGATCATTCAAAAGTGACTGTAGCCATATATTGACAGGAAACTTTCCAAAAATCAAGCCAGATTTAGAAGAGATATGGAACCAAGGACTTCATTGCTGATGTCAGATGGGTATTAGCCAAAACAGACAATACCAAAAAGATGTCTGTCTATGTTTTATTGACTATGCAAAGACAATTAATTAACTGTGTGGATCACAACAAATTATGGATAACATTGTGAAGAATGGGAGTCCCAAAGCACTTAAATGTATGCATGAGGAATCTGTATATGGACCTGGACTCAGTTGTTTGAACAGAACAAGGAAACACTGCTTTGTTTAAAGTCAAGGAAGGTGTGCATCAAGGCTGTATCCTTTCATCATACCTCCTCAATCTCTGTGCTGAGCAAATAACCCAAAAAGCTGGACTTTATGAAGAATGCTGCATCAGGATTGGAGGAAGACTTGTTACCAACCAGATGACACAATTCTGCTTGCTGAAACTGAAGAGGATTTGAAACATTTACTCATGAAGATCAAAGAACACAGCCTTCAGTATGGATTGCACCTCAACATCAAGAAAACAAAAATCCTTACAACTGAATCAATAAGTGACTTCAAGATAGATGGAGACAAGATTGAGGTGGTCCAAGATTTTGCTTTACTTGATTCTACAATCAACACCCTGTGGAAGCAGCAGTCAAATTCAAAGATGCATTGCATTGTGTATAGCTGTTGGAAAGGACCTCTTTAAAGTATTGAAAAGTAAAGATGTCACAATGAAGACAAAGGTGCACCTAACTCATACCGTGGTATATTCAGTAGCATCATATGGTTGTAAAAGCTGGACATTGAATAAGGGAGATAGAAGAAGAATTGATGCTTTTGAATTTTTGTGCTTGAGACAAATATTGAATATACCATGAACTACTAAAAGAACCAACAGATCTGTCCTAGAAGAAATGCAACCAGAGTGTTCTTTGGAAGCAGGGATGGCTAGACTGTATCCTATATATTTTGGATATGTTGTCAGGGGGACCAATCCCTGGAGAAGGACATCATGTTTGGGAGAGTGATAGGTCAATGAGAAAAAGGAAGACCCTCCACTAGATAGATTAACACAGTGTCTGCAACAATAAGCTTAACCATGAAAAAGATTGTGTACCTGGCACACTGTTGGGTAGGGTTTTATTCTGTTTTTCATAGGGTTGCTGAGTCCAACCCCACACAATGGCATCTAACAACAAATAAGTCTACTGGTGTCCTGATGTCAGACTTCCTAGCTTCCAGAACTGAACAATAAAATTCTCTTGCTATGATTCAGGCTATGGTATTTTATTATAGCAGGTTCAATGTGCTAATACTATACTCTAGATCAATCTATAGATCTAGGAAAAGCAGACTTAGTGGTTATGAGCACTGAGCTGAGTTGAATACTTAACAGATATTCAAATATTGTGGCCATTTTTACCCCAGAGCATGAGAGAAGCGACAGTGCCATAGAACCATTAAGTAATTAAGCAAAAGAAAAATATATCTAGACCCACTATAGGTAACAATATGAAAGTTGGAATACATTATACATATGTTACAAAAGAAGCTATCATTAAAATGGATAGAATAGACCATTGTCTCTCAGTTTGGGGGCCACAAAAGCATAATACAAAGCCAGAAAAAAATTACACAAAGATGTAAGTCAAAAGCAAATCATTGAAAAAAAACAAGTCTTCTCAATAAATGATGTTTAAAACAAACCAAAAAAAAAAAAGAAGAAGAAAAAAGAAAAGAAAAGAAAGCTGTCTTCCTACAGTTGTACCAAGCTGTCTGTGAGAGACTGAATCCAACATCCCCAATGGATACCAAAGTCTAATGATGGTAAAATCTCTGACATAAAGTGCCATATTTGCATAGAAACTTTGCACACAGTCCTATATATTTTTAATCATTTCTAGATAACTTATCATACCTAATACAAGGTAGATGCTATATAAATAGTTTTTTATACTGTATTGTTTAGAGAATAATAGCCTGAAAAAAAATCTACACATGTTTAGTGCAGAGGAAACCATCACAAGCCTAACTAGTATATGCCCACAACAATGTAACATTTTTTACCAAATATCTTCAATCCATCATGGTTGAATCTGGAAGCAGCACCCACAGATATCAAGGACAGAATGTACTTAAATTCTTCTTAAATCCTTATCTTTTTTTTTTTTTTTTTTTTGCGGTACTGGAGAGATTGAACCCAGGGCCTTGCAGTTGCATGCTCTGTAAGTGGCTAGTGCTGTATCACTGAGCTGCCCCTTCAGCCCATTTTTTTTTTTTTACTCTTTGAGACAGGGTCTAGCTAAATTATGCAGACTGCCTCTGGTCTTGAACTTGCGATCCTCATGCCTCTGCCTCCCCAGTCACTGGGGTTACAGGAGTGTGCCACCGTGCCTGGCTCAATCCTTATCATTTTAATTGATTTCTACATATCATCTTGTAACATATTTTGTGCCTGAATAAACACTACATATTTTAATTTTATGTTTTTGATGATGATGTTCATGAATTAAACCAAAAGATCAGTAGCATAGAAATTACAATCAACCTTTAAACTTTGAATTAAATAGATTCAACTTATAATGAAAACACAATCCTATAAAGTAGTGATTTATTCACATTTTTATTTATCCTGTGCATATGGTTAGCAAAAAAGATGTGTCCAATTATTTTTCTAATTATGAAACTAAGACATCTAGAAAAATATTTTAACAAACACAAATATATTTTATATATTTTAAAAATGAGATTTATTCATTTGTTAGAAAGCACTTTCAAATTGAAATATGAGAGCAACATGCAGTATATACTTTTAAGTTTTCTAATAGCTAAATTTAAAAAGTGAAACAAAATAGGAGAAACTAATTTTAATGATATATTTTACTTAGCCCAATATTTACAAATTTAATCATTTCAATGTGTAATCAATATTAAGGAAATATGTTGATTTTTTAAATTTTTGACACCAAATCTTCAAAATCTCTGGCACATTTTATAGCATGTTTCAATTCAGCTACCAAATTTTCATCAAATATACTTGATCTATGTTTGTTGATACCAAATTTCCTATTACATTAATTATGTAATTGCTGAAAATGTTTCTTCACATTGAACATTTTATTATCTTTAGAGAAATCTTTGCAAAACAACTGGAACTTTCTCAATTTGCTCTACTCAAGAATTTGCAATGCTTCTTCATCAAGAAACTTTGTCTTCTGCCAGAATCCTTTCGTATCTTTAACTGGTTGTGTGTCATTAGTGTGTCTTTGTTTTAAATTGAAAAAAATTCTACATATACATCTTAATTAGAAAAGACTTTATTAATTGTAATTATAATAATGAATATTCAATTCAATTACCACTTACAATTTACATGGATGTCACAGTAACTTCTGTTGACTGTAAGAAATATTTGAATAAGCACATTACAATGCTTCACTGGTGTGTAGAAAAAATGTTCCAACTGAAGCAATCTGTTGATACCAATTAGATTATTGATGTGTTGATGGAGAACACAAAAAATGAAGTGTGCCCCACCCACACACCACAATACAATGTTTTGTAGGGTGGTACAAATTTAAAGTTGTATAATCCTAGCCCAAAATAATATTGTGCTTAACAGAAAAATAATTAAAAATGCTCCAAATTTAAAATTTAATCTCTATTGAATAATTAATAATTCAGTCATTCAGTTGCAGTATCCAAATTTCATGGACTCAGTACTCATATGCTGCTAGTGGTTACTGTATTAGCCAGTGCAGATCTAAGAGTACCTTTATTGCATATATATTATTACCCATGTATTGAAGGTCATCATACCGATTTTTCAACTGTGCTAAAACATTTCATATTTTTCATGAATGAAAATATTCAGATACAATACTTCTATAAAAACATGCATATTGCTGGGCATGGTGGCGGACACCTGTAATCCTAGCGGTTTGGGAGGCAGAGGCGGGATTATCGCAAGTTCGAGACCAGAGGTAGTCTGTGTAATTTAGTGAGACCCTGTCTCAAAAAGTAAAAAAATAAAAATAAATAAATAAATAAATTGCCTGGGGGCACAGCTCAGTGGTCCAGCCCTTGCAAAGCGTGCAGGCGCGAAGTCCTGGGTTCAACCCCCAGTATGGTTAAAAAAAAAAAAAAAGAGGTGGGGGGAACCATGCATGTTAACTTTGAAAGCATACGATAGTGTATTTTTCTTAAACAAATGTTGAAACTGTACTGTACAGTTGAGAGCTTGTTTGGAGGTTCTAGCAGGGGAGCGCAGCTACTCATATACCCTTGACCGAAGAACGGTCCTCCATCTATCGGGGATGGTTGTCCTCTTCGACAGAGCGCGCAGCTTCGGGAGGGACGCACATGGAGTGGTGAGAGAGGAAGGGGACACCTGCCTAGCCAGTTAGTTCAGCCGAATCAACCCTGGCGATCAATGGGGTGACAGATGTCGCAGCCAGATCACCCTCACATCCTGTACATTTGAGAAAAATTTAATGACGTTTAGTTATTTAGGAAAGCACAGATTGTTTAAATATCCCAACGAACAAACTGGAAGCAATAAATAATGTTCTATATGCGAAAGCACTTTATAAATAATCTCTCTTACTAGTGCATGGTAAATATTCCTGGCAATAATCAATTATAATGTGTAGCAAATGTTGATTACATGCTCTATCAGAAACTTTATGGACAGAAGCAAGAGTATCTTCTTATAAAGAGCTTTACAAACTCAACATTTTGTCAATATTCGTTAAAAGATTCATTGGCAATATTTTTAAGGAAGAGATACAATTGTCTCAATACAGAATTTGTTCAACCAAGGCTATCCAGTGTGACTATAGACACTAACAAACACAACATAGTAAGCTTTCATTGTTTTTCTGTATAGGAAAAGAGATAGAAAGCACAGTCTATACTTTTACATCTACATTTTAAAAGAAGTTAAACGCAGTCTTCAGATCAGGCATGGTAATTTGAGCTGAAATGGTGTTTTGACAAATGAATTGGCACTTGCTATTGTGTTACTACAAAATTTATTAACCATAGGTTTCCATTCAAAATATTGACACTAAAATCAAAAGTCTCATGTTATTGATGAGCTGCTGTCTTAGGAATTTGCAACAGTCTCTGGAAGTCAACATTTACTAGAAACATCTGAATGTTGAAAAATAACTCATGACAAAATTACAGCTAACACTCGTCTGGATTTTTAACAACTATCTGGATGTTTGGCATTGTGTATGAAAATTCCAGATGGTTGACTAGATTTCTCACTTTTCATTTGGATGTTCTTCCCAAGAGTTTCATTCAGTTTTAATGTTCATTCATGGACATAATCGGTGGCAGGCACATAACTTTCAGGGATATTCTTATCTCCTATTAACAGAACATGAGTCATGTTTGGGTATGCCATCTTTTAGCAGATTAAAATAACATTAGCCCACAATTAAATTATTTGCTTATTTGTGTTCCTTGGTCTGAGGGAACAAAACAAATTGATTCTCCCCTCTAATCTGGCATTCAACACAGAAAATGGTGGCAAGATGCACGGGGGATTTCTCCACATATCAAGCTACTCTCTCCTGGACACCATCTGGGTGTCCGACAATTTAATCCAATTTTGGCACCATCTGCTGGGAGGTAATGTCAGATCCCAGAGATTAATGGCTCAGTCCCATAGAAGTGTCTCCTTCTCAATTCAGATGCCAATCATAGGACCAAGTTTTTTTTTTTTTTTTTTTTTTTTTGTTGCAATATCCTTTATTGAATAAAGAACTTTTGAGTAGGACATAGAGTTGTAGCATTGTATTTATTTATTTATTTTCTTACTTATGAAACAGGGTCTTGCCACATAACCCAGGCTGGCCTTAAACTCTCTCAGTCCTCCTGCCTGAGTCCCCCGAGTGCTTGCATTGCAGGCCTGCACCACTACTCCTGGTTTCTTTCCCATCACAGCCTCCTGGTGTGGTGCAGACTGACAGTAAGGCATGCAGGGATTGTTCTTTAACAAGCAACAAAGGCAGGGCTCTGCATTTCTCTTTGCTGATAAGACCAAAGTTTTGACCTGCATTTCTAACTGATTTTAAATTAGAAGTTCCTCCCACCCTCTCCTCACGCACTTTCAATTAGTTTTCTAGAGTGACTTGCAGAATACAGGGAAATACTTAGGTTTCCCTAGTTATTGTAAAGGATGATACAAAGGATATAGATGGACATCCAAATGAACAGGCACGCAGGGCAAGAGAAGTGGTAATGGGCACAGAGCTTACATGCCTTCTCCGGGTGCCACCCTGCAGGCACCACCATGTGCTCACCAATACCAAAGCTCTCCATACTCTGCCTGCTCTGTTAGGGTTTTATGGTGGCTTTATTACACAGCATGGAAGATTACATCATATGCCCAAGTAAACCTTTGCCTCCTTTCCCTCCCAGGAAGTTGGAGTCTGAGGCTGAAAGTCTTCTATAATCATGCTTTGGTCATTCTGGTGACCAGTCCCTATTTGGATGCTATCTAGGGGTTCCAAACCACTTGGCATCTCAGTCCTCTCCTGTCACTCTGGAGTTCCAAGGGTTTTGAGAACTGTAAACCAGAAACCAAGGGCAGAAAAACACATCTATCTTTCTCTCTCTCTCTTTTATTTTCCTTCCTTCCTTCCTTTTCTTTTCTTTCTTTTCATATCTTTCTTTCTGTCTCTCTTTCTTTCTTTTTTCCTTTTTCTTTCTCTTATTTTTCTCTCTCCCTTCCTTTTTTGTCTCTTATTTTCTTCCTTGCTTTCCTTCTTTCCCTCTCTTTCTTCCTTTAGTCCTCCTTTCCTTTCCTTTTATACTTAATATGTATATAAACAATAATATTTAAACAATTATAAACAATAATATTTAAAGATAGTTTCAGTGGAATGTATCTATGATAAGCAAGATCTAGGAATCATAAGGTAAAGGGGGAAAACTAAAAACCTAGACAATAAGATGTTTGAAAGAAATCTAAATATTTGAAACACCACATAATGTGATGTATTATTTAATCTGATTTGCATTTTTCTCTGACAATACTAAATAATCAGCAACTTTCTGTTTGTGCATGACACGAAATACACTAATCTAAGGGAATTCCATTTTACCATCTAGAGTGCTGGCTGACAGCAATGAGGTTAGAATCATTGTTAAACATATGAAATGAAATTTTAACAATTTATAAATATTGTTTTTCATGGGAACAGAAGTGATGGAATGACATATCCCTTCTATGTCAGAGGTGATTAAACTAAGAATGTCTTTAAAAAGAAAACTAACAAAATTTAGAGTGTGTCTGTATAGAAAGTCTGATTTGGACTACTGAATAGGCACTGGAATGCAGAAACTGGGTTCTGGCAACACATTCAATATTTCTAAGCCTCATTCTCCTTGTCATCTCTGATACGTATTTGGGGGGCTTGAGCATCATTTCTAAAATATAAAACTTGTACTAATCAAATACATGTGAAAGTTCTTTAAATAAACTTGCTGTTATAGTTTGGGTCTGGAGTGTTCCCCAAAGGTTCATGGGTTGAAATCTTGGTCACCAGCAGGTGGCGCTGTTGGACGGTGGTGGAAATCTTGGGAGGTGGAGCCTTGTTGGAGGAAATAGGTCATTGCTGCTGAGACTGTGAAGGGTATTTTAGGACCCTGGCTCCATCTTCTCTTTCTCTGCCTCCTGGCTGCTATGAAGTAAGCAATTTTCTCCACTAGATGCTCCCACTGCCATAAAATTCTGCCTTGTCTCAGGCCTAAGGTCAAGGGAGCCAATCAGCCAGGACTAAAGCCTCTAGAAGTATCGGCCAAAAATTTTTTTCTTGCTTTCAGTTGATTTTCTCAGCTGTTTTGTCACAGTGTTGGAAAACTGATTAACCTCCATACCCATTCAAGCAGAAGACATCTGTTATTAACATGGAAGACTGTATAACTTTCTGCACTGGAAATTTTGCCTGATTTCCCTTTAGTGGAGAAACTTTACAATTCATTGGTCCTTACCACTTCTATTTAAAGAGCTCATACATCCATATGTAAGCATCGACTTTTATGCAGAACAGCAGCCAATGGCAGGCAGCTGGCAGCTGGCAGTTATTCCAAGCCAAAGGCAAACTCACATAGCTAATCTTGGAAATTGGCTTTTTCTGGGTGGTTAGCTACCCATCTTGCAGTTCTATGCTTTGTTAATGAGCCACTGACACCTCTTGTTATCTCCCAAGGTTTGGTAGTGTCCTATTGGCAGCCAAGAATCACACATTTCTATTATTTTGGCTCTTAACTTATCACATATATTTTTGGCATTGTTAACTAAGAAAAGGAAAAAGTACACATTGGGCTGTAGTTAAATCACTGTAGAAAGGGGTAGTGTATGGATTTTTTTTTCTTTCTTTCTTTTTTTTTTTTGTGGTACTGTGGTTTGAACTCAAGGCCTCTCACTTGCATGCTCTGCCAATGCTGGACCACTGAGCTGCACCCCCCAGCCCATTTTTTTTTTTCTTTTTGAGACAGGGTCTTGCTAAATTACACAGACTGCCTCTGGTCTCAAACTTGCGATCCTCCTACCTCCACCTCCTGAGTGTATGGATTCTTATGGAGACTATCAACACTGCTGATTTTCTTGTTTTTGGGTGGAGTAGCAAATGTAAGTTGCTTTTTAAAGATATTTAATGAATATATATCCTAAAAATTCATAGTTTTCATTAGAAGTAGAAGCTGAATGTCCTTAATTTAAAAACAAAAAAGTAGAATTCAGTAACCGAGTCCTTGGAGATTGGAGAATGAATGCAAAAAATAATATGCCACTGGCATTTGCTAACAGCAAGAAAAATGTATGAAATAATACAACTGATAAATATTAAATAAGACCATTAAAATGATTAGGATTGGCTGCGGTAGTGAAGAAAATGGTATTATCAAATCAGCTCATCATTACTAGCAATTGTTAACAGAAGAAAACAATTATACTTTGTTGTTAGGAGATGTTGAGTAGAGTCCGACTCATAGCGACAATCATGGGGTTTCCAATGGCTGATTGTTTCTGGATTGCTTTGGGAGTGGATTGCTATGTCCTCCTCCTGGTTTTTTTGGTGCTGGGCTCAAACCTGGGTCCTCAAAGAGTGCAGAGCAGCACTCTCCCAACTGAGCTAAATCCCAGCCAATAATACTAATTACTAATAAAATTATATTAGTAAATAATAAAACTTTTCATTTTCAGAAACAGGTTGAATTGTCATGGGAACATCTAGCAAATCATCTTAGTTAGAAAAAGGGGGAGTCCACATAGCTCTTCCCTTTTTTTTTCACCCCAAACCCTCATTCAATTTGACATTAAATTTCTTCATGTTTGACTCTTTAATAGTTCACTGTCTTAGTCTATTTCAGGCTGCTATAATGTAACTGGCAAGCTTATAAACAACAAAAAATTTTGACAGTTCAGGAGTACAGGAAGTCCAAGATCAAGGTGTTGACACATTTGATGTCTGGTAAGAGAGTGCTTTCTAGTTCTTAAATTGCCCCTTCTTGCTGTGCCCGCACACGGTGGAAGGGGCAAAATAGCTCTTGGAAATCTTTATTTTTATTTGTTTTTAGGCCATCAATCCCATTCATAAAGGCACTACCCTCATGATCTAATCACCTCCCCAAAGCCTAACCTCTCAATACCACTGTGTAGGGTGTTACATGTCAACATATCAATTCGGGAGGAACGCAAACATTCAGATTACAGCACTCATATACTTGTTTTTCATTTTAACCATTTCTGTTATTGCTGGATTCATGCTCACCTTCTTGAAGAACTCTGGTACTAATCTGCAACTGATATCTGTGGACTCTTGGCTTGCCTTTGATTCTCTGTCCTTCCTCAACTACTCTTTCTATTCAATTTTCTCATTGTCTTGCCAATGAGTAATTTGCATACAAATCTTTTCATCATTATTTCCCCTGACTATTGCTTTTCAACTTTATTATTTATATCCTTCTCTATCTCCTCTTTTCCATGAAACCTCATCCTTCCTTGGCCCTTCTTGTGACCTTTTGTGCACTAACCAAGCAGAAAAGCTTTCCATTTCCTCTTCAGTATGTGTTTTATGGTCTGTGCTCAGGATACTAATCTAGGATGGAGTTATTCTGAGGCAGGATAGAAAGACAGGTAAGTTTAGGGGACATGGAAATGGAAAGAGCTTTCACCCAAGGATCTGGTTTGAATCTCACCAGCTAAGAGTGGAGAAGGTTGACACAACTACGAGGAAGACTGCTGTAAGGACAGCCTGCATAGAGACATTGTTTTTGAGAGACATATTAAATAATGAAAATGTTAAAATAGCAGTAAGCCATGCTTGGGGGCAAAAATATATGTAACCTTTAAGTTTTGCTTTTCCCTCCATAATTCTGTGTTTTTTGAGACATACCTGGACAACTACCTTGTTATTCTTTTCTTAAACTGATACAATGTATAATCTCATTTTACTAAAGGTAAATTCCTCCAATAGAAAAACCTAAATGATGGAACTTCTTTTGATCTTATTGGCACATCCTCAACCTGTGATGGGCTTTTCTAGGTTCATGCCACTGTAGATGCCCAGACAAGGTACCCAGGACTGATATCATATGGGGTTTGCCCTAGGCTAAATAATACTGGAGGGAGCATATTTTTCAGCTCTCTTTTTGGCTTCCTCCTCTTTGCTCTCTTGGTTAGTCCCTGTCTATGTCTTGGATGCCATTCTCTCTCTCTGAATGTCCATATGTATTCTAAAATTTGTACTTAATAAACTCTATAACTTTGTTGTACTCTCTCTGGTTTCTACTGAAATTCTTTTCTGTAATGAGGCAAGAACCCAACTGAGGGGAGGTCCCAACTAGGGGAACTCCTCAGGCTAGGTTGCCATGCTGAGGTGTACCTCTCTACTGTGTTGCTGTTGACAACTCTTCTATCCTATTTACCTGGTGAACATGTACTCTAAGGTCATACCTTTTAGACAACCTTTCCTTAGTCCTTGCTGCCTCATAACAAGTAACAACTGTTTTCTCTTGTGTGTTCCATTCAACTTTATAATCATTTTATGCACTTATTTTAGTTTCTCATACAGTCATCAAACAGACATACATTGAATGTTTGCTACATGCAATGCATTATCTTATTCATTTTTGTATTCTTGTCATTGAGTACAGTCCCTGGCATATGGTAGAGACAAGAAGAAAACAACAGTTGAATTGAGAAAGGAATGGTGATGGTTGTTCATTAGTCACAAAAGAGAGTAAGGTACGATACACAGATGTTGAGAGATTGTTAGAAAGAAGAAAGGAATGAGGTTATGGATGGTATTGCTGGTGTTGATCATTGAGAAGATTTCTTTTGATTTTAGAGTGGATTTTCCCACAATGTGAATTGTGTTGGATGGAATTTTTTTTTTTTAATATCAGTATGCCAGGTATATTTGAATTGGACATGTTTGGGATGGAGAAGCAACTTGTTGCCAAGATACAAGGTAAGATAAAAAGCACAGTGATCAACTAGGAATCAATGAGGTATTGTGGGTGAAAGATGATTATGCTTTAGGTTGGGGAATGGCAGTTGAAATAGAGGAGAAAGAATATAAAAGAGGTGCTTAAGTGGTTGAAAATGCATGCTAGGTGTGCGCTTTGTTATAGTAAAGGGGAGATAAGGGAACCCAGAAAAACATACAGATTTCTAGTTTATATCACTGGAAAGAAGGAAGGTCTCTATGTAAGATTGGGAATAAGAGGGGAATGTTAGCTTTGGTGAAGAAGATAAGTTTTCTTTGGATAATTATGACTAAAAGATAGTTAGGTGGCTAGGGGAACACAACTGGATATATCCACTATATAGTGTAGCATGATTGTTCAGAGATCATGAGAAAGAACTGCAGTACATAAAGAGACTACATATATTCCTATTATATATATATATATATTATATATATATATATATATATATATATATATATATATATACATATATATATATATATACATATATGTATATTAGCAATTGCCTGGGGATAATTTAAGTTGTGAGAAATGAAGAAGGCTATGGAAACAAACTTAGAGACTATATTTAGAGGCAAAGAAAAGAGAGATGAAGATGGAGACTGAAGTGTAGGATTTTAGAAAACATTGGTTTTAATAAACCAGGGAAAGAAATGTTTTAAACAAATGTGTGTCTGTAGTCAGAAAAATGCAGAGACATAAAGAAAAAATAAAAGAAATTGAAAATTGTCAATTAGGTTCTGATCATTAAGTTCTTGGAGATTTTAGAGCAGATTTAAGAGAGTGGATGGGATATGACCTCTATTTAATGTGCTGAAACTCAAATGGATGTCTCCTAGCAAAGAGAAAAGAATCAGAGCAAAGAGAAAAGAAGGAGAAATGGGGCAATAGCTTGGGATTTAGGGTATATCAAGGGAAACATATCTAAGGTCAAGTGAGATTTTTCTTTGCTGGGCTCCAATGTTACCTTTCCTTTTTTATATTTTTAGCTACTCCTTCTCTTATCTAATTTTCTTTTCTCTTTTCCTAAAGATATGATGTATTATTTTCACATTCACTCTTATTTCTTTCTCTAATAGCTCTTCTGTCAGAGTTTTTCCACACCTATGGCTTTTTTCAATATTAACTTCTATTTTAAAAAAACCTCAAATTCTTGTTTTTGATCATAGGCTGCTTCTATTTTATAGTATGAACATTTGGTTAACATTTTGGAAGTACTAATTTAGCTTTATGAAATGAAGCTCATCATTTCCTCCCAAAATTCTTGATCCACCACCAATGTCACTTCCTTGGTTTTGGAATAGCAACTATCTATCCATTCATGCCAGGTTACTAGGTACTATTTGTGCTTTGTAGTGTCTTTTCCATCTATACTGGTCTTTCTTTTTCTTTCCTTTTAAAAAATATTTTTCCTTTTATTTGTAAATGTTGATGGGATACAAAGTAATACAGCATTTGCTTTTTCCATTGTGCAGCTAGTAAATCACTCTTGGTTATACTTTCATCAATTTAACAAAGTTTATGGAACCTGTTGACTAATATGTAGTAAAACGTGCATGCATATTTGGGTTATTTCCCCATATTTTTCCCTTATACTCATGAAGTTGCATTGTCTACACTGAGATTATTTTTTCTTTTGTGACTTTCCTTTTCAGCCTCTTATCATCCTCTCCACCTTACTATAATGACCTTCCTGACAACAATCTCAAAGCAAAATAAAACAAACCTGAAAGATTTGCTGATTGCTAAGGCATATTTTGATTATACCTCTTCCTTATTGAAAATCTTTGAGTGGTTATCTATAATTCAGCATATGATAAAATTGACCTTCTCAAAAGTTAACTAAACCCAATGATGGGAAAATGGTTTCACAAGTAACTTAATCAGGATGGAATCGTGACCTGTCACTAGAGAATTAGGACCAGGGACAAAAACAACTCAGAATTTTTTTAAAAATCTATTTAAAAGGGGGAAAAAAACTTGTCTCAGATAACAGGGTCATTTACCTGTGATCACATTGCTAGGTACAAAGAATAGTGAAGATTTGCCTTCTGCTAGTAATTAAATGTATCTCATTTGATTAGTTCACCCTAAAGTGCCAGGCATCCCTCACTGTCAAAAAGAGAAGTGTTAAGATATTTGACTGTATCTACCTCTTTACCCTTTACCATTTTAGGTTCTTATTCATGTCACTATGGTATGAGTCCCCCTTTCAGAAATACCTGGTTAAAAAGCCCACATCTCAGCTTACTATTTCATTTTCATTCCTGCTATTTCCTTTTGACTTCAACTGTGACTTCAGCTCCTTCCTGGGTCTCCAGTATTGCAGTTTTCAGACTTGAACTTCAGTATTATCTCTTCTCTTGGGTTGAAACTTACAAATGTTGGACTTGCCAGCCTTTTAATCCATGAGAAATTCTCTCTATATATGCACACACTCCATTTGTTCTATTTCTTTGAAAAACCCTGAGTAATAAAGATTTTGGTACCAGGAATAGTTCTAGAGAAACTATTATGTTTTTTTTTTTCTTCCTTTTCTTTCCAGTACTGAGGAGTTGAACCTGGGGCCTCACACATGCTTTTTGCAAGCACTGCACTCAACCACTGAGCTGTACCCCCAGCCCATTTTTTACTTTGTATTTTGAGACAAAATAAACTGAGTAACTGTATAACTGAGTTATGCAGGCTGCCTCTGGCCTTGAACATACAATCCTCCTGCCTCTGCTTGCCAAGTTACTGGGATTAAAGGTGTGTGCCACCATGCCCAGCCTAAGAAACAGTATCTCAAGGATGGGTTTTCTAAGTTGTTTCTAGTTACCAGGAATTGACCATCTAATCTGATTGGGTTTGCAGAGTCTAATGACTCTATTTCTAGGTATAAAGAGAGCCCTGGCATCTCATTGTGTGAGATGGCAGAAGAACTATGAAAAACTTCACCACCAGGCACTCCCAAGCAAACACGTTTAAGTGGCAAAGATCTGGGTAACAATGTATGTGACATCGTCAGATATGTTTGTGAAACTAGTGAGAAGTGAGATTGGCTGCCTGTTCCTAATATGGCTGGATAATAGGGAGAAAGAAAAGAACAAACTCAGGAACTGAATTCCCAGCTCAAGGGTTGCATAAATGACCTGAATGTACATACTGGAAGAGACCCTGAAGTATAACTGTAGCACTGAGATTGATGAGGACATATCTGCGAATCTTATGTTTCCAGTGGCTAAATTACAGCATATTGAATATATTGAATTCTTTGCATCTCCATATAGTGGTTTTGTTTTTCTGGAGAACCCAGACTAACAACCAAGCAGGATATGTTGCCTCACACTAGGTAAAGTTACTTATACATATTAAGTTTCGAACATATGTACATGTCATACCACTGTGGCGTTCGATCCCATCAGATCTCAGAAGCTAAGCAGGGTTGGGCCTGATTAGTACTTAGAAGGGAGACCACCTGGGAACACCAGGTGCTGGAGGCTTGGGAGACAGATCCAGCAACCCACTCCCAAAAATTAATCCACCATTGAAAACCCTATGAATAGCACAGAGGCACTGACAATAGTGTTTCACCTGTTGTACATAGGGTCACTATGAGTTGGACACCAACTCAGTAGCACCTAAAAACAACAGCATGCTGTACTTATAATGTAGTACAATGGTCACAAGATCCACTTTGTAAGACAAGAATTGTCTGTGTTGGTATTTGCTGCATTTATTCACTGGTCTTGCCTTTTGCAATCCGTCTTTCACATTGCAGCCTGAATATCTTTCTAAAAGTACAAATATAAAGAAGTTATCTTCCTTTGCAAAATTCTTTAAAAAATCCGCATAAACCTTTTGAAACAGCCAAACTCATCAGGAGGGCCCACCTGGTGTGTGGCTCTCCTGCCTCGCCTCTCCTCCTGCCCCACAATCCGGCTGAGGTCAGCTCCCTGTTGTCTTCCTGATGCTGATGGTATTTTTCCGTAAGTAAACCTTTTCATCTTCAGCCTCTTGCTTTTGTCTGACTACTTCCCCCTGTGTCTTCTTACTAGCTGAACACCTGCATATCTTCCCAGTCACAGCTCAAGTAGTCCAACTCACATCATTTCAGCTAACACTGACTATTTTTTACTTTGTGTCCTCCTTGCATAGCTGCTTATAGGCCAATAGGGCTCGTGATATTTTGATTTTTTTCTTCCTTCCTATCTATCCATAGCCAGTACTTTCACTTTGTACTAGAATAGTGACAAATACATGTTTTTATCATGCATTGGGACACAATATGGACACCCATTCCCGCCAAGGTTATTTACAGAAAATCTTATGTTTGCCTTATTGAGTAGAGACAATTCACATACCACTGGACCCCAGCAATAATTTTAACAAAGGCAGTCTGTTTTTGTTAAAAGACTTAAGAAAACACATGGTGATGCAAAAATGTTTCTACTTGAGCAAGGATAATTGGATCATATTAAGAGAGGACTGTTTGATGTGGCAACAGAGTTAAAGGTGAATTCCAACTTATCATCACAGGAGATTCCAGACTTAGGATCTTTTCCTGTCTTCATTCAGGAAACAAGTTATGAGTTTGGAGTCATCTGTGTGTTATTCACTGAGAAACTTTGTTTTTGTTTATAAATCCACTTTTATCTAAGAGAATGACAGCTCTCTTAAAGGAAAAAAACCAAGACTTGAAAAGAAGGATCAATGTAGAAATATTTGTTGAATAAATGAGTATAAGGATAGAAGCAGATAATAAAAGCTTAACTAATAAGCCTTTGGTTGATTGCGATAGTAATTGAAAATCAGCAAAATAAATCTTAGCAATCTCCAGGGCCTAGAGAATTAAAGGAACAGACATTTCCCCATCTCCTACTGATCATCTTGTCTTCAGTGAGAGGCATTTAGGTTAAGTCATTTGACTGTAACAACAAACATAAGAAGCAAATCTCAGTATACTTACACATGAGGGAAGTCAGGTTCAGAGGAGCCAAATAATTGCGCAAAGTCTCACATCTCCTACCAGCAGACCCCCAGAGCTCAGACTTTTGCAAGTCTGTGTTCAAAGAGTGGTCACACCTGTCTAAAGTCCTTCTCCTAGCATCCTTCCTTGCTCCAGCCCGCCAGCAGTTTGTATCTGCTGGGACCTCACTCTCTCTGGCCTGACTTGTGTCCTCTACTCCATGGCACTTTGTGGAAGAGCTTAGACAACAGACATGGAGGGACAGTAATTATTTTTAGTGGGAGAGGGTCTGTCCTGGGTGACAGTGTAAGATGTTCTGCAGTGTCACTAAATCCCCTAGACACCAGTAACAGTTTTTCTCCCACTTGCGACAATCAAAAATGTTTCCAGGCTTTGTTCCCAGTTGAAAGACATTGTTCTAGTGTCTGTCTGTCTGTCTGTCTGTCTCTCCTCTCTCTCTCTCTCTCCGTGTGTGTGTGTGTGCGTGTGTGTGTGTGTGTGTGTGTATACACATATATTTGTTGCTGTTGTTGTTAGGTGCTGTCATAGAGGTGGGTCCAACTCATAGTGACCCTCATAGGGTTTTCAATGGCTGTTTTTCATTGTTTTGGGATTGCTTTGGGAGTGGATTGCCACACCCTTCTCTTGTTTTTGTGGTTCTGGAGATCAAGCTCCAGTCCTCAGAGAGTGCAGTGCAGCACTCTTCCAACTGAGCTCATCTTCAGCATGTTGTTATTATTGTTAGGTGCCCTTGAGTCAGTGTCCCACTCATGGCAACCCTATGCACAGCAGACAAAACAGTATTGTCAGTGCTCCTCTGCTATTTATAGGGTTTTCAATGGCTGATTGTTGTTTAGGAGTGGGTTGCTGGGTCCTTCTCTCAAGCCTACAGCATCTGGTGTTCCCAGGTGGTCTCCCATCCAAGTACTAACCAGGCCTGACCCTGCTTAGCTTCCAAGATCTGATGGGATCAGATGCCACAGTGATACAGCTGGAGGAAACCTCAGCATATATATATATATATGGATTTAGCTCAGTTGGTAGAGTGCTGCGCTGCAATCTCTGAGGTCCCGAGTTCAATTCCCAGCACCGCAAAAATGGGAGAAGGACCTGGCAATCCACTCCCAAGGCAATCCCTAAACAGCCATTGAAAACCCTATGAGGGTTGCTATGAGCCAGATACTGACTTGATGGCACCTAACAACAACAACAACATATATATTATGTGCAAATAAATTATATATAAATAAATTGTATGTATAAATAAATTACGTTGTTGTTGTTACATGCTGTCGAGTCAGTATCTGACTCATAGCAACCCTACATACAACAGGGGAAAACACTATTGTCAGTGCTTCTCTTCTGTTCATAGGGTTTTCAATGGCGGATTGATTTTTGGGAGTGGGTTGCCAGGTTAGTCTCCCAAGCTACAGCACCTGGTGTTCCCAGGTGGTCTCCCATCCAAGTACTAACAAGGCTTAACCCTGCTTAGCTTAGCTTCCAAGATCTGAAGGGATCGCATGCCACAGGGCTATGGCTGCAGGCAAATAAATTATATATATGTATATAAGCAAATAAATTATATATAGGTATATATATATAATTTATTTGCCTTATTTTAAACTGACAAATGGTAATTTTACATATTTATGGAATTGTTGTTGTTGTTGTTGTTAGGTGCTGTCGAGTCAGTATCCGACTCATAGCGACCCTCATAGGGTTTTCAATGGCTGACTGTTTTGGGATTGGCTTGGGAGTGGATTGCCAGGTCCTTCTTCCATTTATGGAATAGGGTGTGGTATTTTAACAAATATGCATATTACCTAATAATCAGATCAAGAAATTGGTATATCCATCACTTCAACCATTTATCATATTTTGTATTGTGAACTTCAAAATCCTACCAGTTATTTTGAAATATATAATTAATTCTTGTCAACCATAGTTGTCTTACAGTGCTATAGGACATTGGAAGTTAATGTTCCTATCTGACTGTACTCCTATACCCATGACCCATCCTCTCTTCCTCCTCTTCCTCCTCTACCCTTACCCAGCCTCTGGTAAGCTATGAATTTTGTCCTAATCTCTTAGAGGCCTCCTTGAAAAAACAGCGTCTATTGTTAATTGCTTCCCTTGCATTTAAACACACTTCCTTAAGTCCTCTCTTCCCTAATTTTCTTTGCATTTTAGCCCTGTGTTGCTACTTTATGTATATAACTAGTTTTCCATGTATATAACTATCTTTTCAACTTTCTAAAAGTGTCTTTAAAATAGAAATGGCATCCTTAAGTAAATCTTAATAAGCCCTTGTGTTTTCCAGGCAGACATTGACATAGTTGATGATTTCATTATTTTGTGGCATGAGAATTTGGATTAATTTTTGCTACGAATTTACTGAAAATACCCGATAAAGCGCAGCAGCAGCACTCACTGGTCACAGCTGTCAGCTCACATAGGAAGATAATGGCAGGTGCCATTTATTGTGTACTGTTTATCCCTGCCAGGTAATCTCTGCAACAACACAGGTGTGGGGTTCTACATAGTTTCTCTGTTAAATTAGAAAAGGCAAGAAAAGTTGAGGTGAACTAATAAATCATGAGATACATAGTGTTTACATCCTGGTGCAAAAGCAAAGTCACTGTTTGCAGGAGACAGACATTGTTGTTGTTGTTAGGTGCCGTCGAGTCGAGTCTGACTCATAGCGACCCTATGTACAGCAGATCGAAACACTTGCCGATTCTGTGCCAGGCAAATAATCTTATTTATGTTTAAGCCCATTGTTGCAGACACTGTGTCAATCCATCTGGTGGAGGGTTTTCCTCTTTTGCGTTGACCTGCCACTCTTCCAAACATGATGTCCTTCTCCAGGGATTGTTCTCTCCTGATTACATGTCTGAAATATGTTAGATGCAGTTTGGCCATTTTTGCTTCCAAGGAGCACTCTGGTTGTACTTCTTCTAGGACAGATCTGTTGGTTCTTTTGGCAGTCCATGGTATATTCAATAGACGCCTCCAGCACCACAATTCAAAAGCATCAATTCTTTTTCTGTCTCTCTTGCTCAATGTCCAGCTTTCACAACCATATGATGCCACTAAAAATACCAGGGCATGAGTCAGACGCACTTTTGTCTTCTTTGTGACATCTTTGCTTTTCAATACTCTAAAGAGAACTTTTGCCACAGCTTTTCCTAGAGCAATGCGTCTTTGGATTTCTTGACTGCTGCTTCCACGGGTGTTAATTAAAGAGCCAAGCAAAGTAAAACCTTGGACAACCTCAATCTTTTCTCCATTTAATGTGAAGTTGCGTGCTGACCCAGTCGTAAGGATTTTTGTTTTGTTGATGTTTAGTCTTAACCCATTTTGAAGGCTATGATCTTTGATCTTCATCAGTAAATGTTTTAAATCCTCTTCATTTTCAGCAAGCAAAGTGGTGTCATCTGCATAACGCAGGTTGTTAATGAGTCTTCCTCCAATCTTGATGCCGCGTTCTTCCTCATAAAGTCCAGCTTCTCGGATTATTTGCTCAGCGTATCAATTGAAGAGATAGGTTGAAAGTATACAGCCCTGACGCACACCTTTCTCAACATTAAACCACTCAGTGTTTCCTTGTTCTATTCGAACAACTGCCTCCTGGTTCATGTACAGATTTCTCATGAGCACAATTAGGTGTTCTGGTATTCCCATTTTTCGAAGTGTCATCCATAATTTGTTGTGATCCACACAATCAAATGCTTTTGCGTAGTCAATAAAACATAGATAGACATCTTTTTGATATTCTCTGCTTTCAGCTAATATCCACCTGACATCAGCAATGATGTCCCCAGTTCCCTGCCCTCTTCTGAATCCCGCTTGATTTTCTGGTAATTCCCTGTCTATATATTGCTGCAGTCGCTTCTGAATGATCTTTAGTAGAATTTTGCTGGTGTGTGATATTAATGATATTGTCGGATAGTTTGCACATTCAGTTGGATCCCCTTTTTTGGGAATAGGCACAAATATGGATCTCTTCCAGTCAGTTGGCCAAGTAGCAGTTTTCCAAATCTGTTGGCATAAACATGTTAACACCTCCAGTGCTGCATCTGTTTGTTGAAACATCTCTATTGGTATCCCATCAATTCCTGGAGCTTTGTGTTTCGCCAGTTC
>VMDO01028251.1:0-24225 GCA_007922755.1 Pedetes capensis
TCATTTCCATCTTTAAGGTAGACTCTACTTTGAGGAGGCAACTCTTCCCCAGTCATCTTCTGAGTGCCCTCCAACCTGGGGGGTGCTCATTTCTTGGCACTATATCAGTGTTCATAGGGTTTTTAATGGTTAATTATTTTAGGAGTGGGCTTCCAGGTCCTACTCCCTAGTCTGTCTTTCTCTGGAAGCTCAAATGAAACTTGTTCACAATGAGTGACCCTGCTGGTATCTGTAATACCTGTCGCATAGCTTTCAGCATCACAGCAACATGCAAGCTTCCACAGTATGGCAAACTGACAGACATGTGGAGGAAGTTAATAGTTAAGATTAACCATTGCATATACTATGTCAAGCTGACACAAGCTGACACCCCTGACACAAGCTCAATCTGATTCTGTGCCTTTTCAGTCAAAGTAAGTAATTAAAATGGTCTCATTTATTTACTAAGCACAGTATCTCACATTTAAAAATTCAGTCTTATGTGTGGCTGACTCAGCTCTCTTACAAACTCATACTTCTAAGGGACAGTGTAAGCTTGCAGCTTATACTAGAAAGTAAAGTTGGGGCAAGGACATAGTTTGCTTTTTCTCCTATGTCCCCTATCTCTTAACTGTCTTCATCCCCTACTGTATAGAGTTATGCAAAGGAGAAAAAAGAGGAAAGCAAACAAATACCACCAGCAGCAACAAACCCCTACTTATATGACTGCCTTTGGCAAGTTGCTGCCTCTTCCTGCTGGTCATTACCAATATCCTAGCTCTTAGTCATTGGCTCCATATGGATGGGCAGTGGACTCAACAAGTTTGACTGAAGAGGGGCCCATCCTCATGATATTCATTTTTATCTCCAATTTCAGCCTCTCTGCCATGCTCATATACTCCATGGCCCTATTTGGTGACCAGTGAGCATAGCAAATATCTAGAGGACACTCCAGGTGGTTGTCTTCCTTACTTGGCCACACTGAAATACCTCTCCTTGCGGTGCTCTGTCTCAGTTATGGCAGAACATGGGAATGAGTAACAGGCTTTTCTTGTTGAAAACATCCCCAACATTTATGAACCATTCTCTTGGGACCACTTCTTTGGTTTGAAGATGGTATGTTATATTTTCTCTATAACTTCTTCAATGGGAAGATAAAGGGTAGATATCCTTTCTTCACAAATACTGTTCTACCTAGAAAGATAATTTTATTTTATATCTTCATGATAAAAAGCTATCAAATCAGTTTGAGTTTTGTCAACTCTGTCAGTATGGAGAGTCTCAATAGTAGGAATTAGATATCCTTTAAACTCAGCCACTATAATATTTAATTACTTTGTTTTCAACTGTTCTCTATCTCTGCTATAATGTGCACTAATTCTCCAGGGCTAAAAGTCTCAATCAGTACCATCCAGTCCAAAGGCATTTTGAAGACATTTTTTCTTGACTATTTCACTCCAACATAAGGATTACCATATCCGTTAACATTTATGTTATTTCTATCTTTATATTATGAAAATGCTTTGATAAACATCTTTGTCCAATTGGGGTAATTTTCTTAGTATTATAGCTAACAGGTTTTTTGGGGCATTTTATTAAGCACTTTATAAGCATTATCTTATTTAGTCCTCACAGAATATGGGTTCAATTATTAGTGAGACATATACAGAATCGATTCATTTATTAAACAATAATATCAAGTGCCTAGGATTTGCTAGAAAGTGTTCTCATTCATCTTTGTCTTTCTTGACAGTGGTGCATGGCACAAATTCAGACATTTGCTATGTGGCCATAGTGATGGAGTGAAAGCAGAGCAGAGCAACTCCCTACACAGGATGAGTGAGGCCCTTGGATACCAACATCCTGGCCTCAGGCACCAGGTGCTCTCTATTTTCCAGGAATAGAGTATGAAGGGTAGGGTATACCACAAGTCATCAAGAAAAGTCCCAGGAGCCCCCTGAATTGTCTCAAGGCAGAAAAGTATAAGCCCCCTCTCCAAGGTGCTGAAATAACACCACTTAGGACATTTGTGTGAAAAGGATCACCCATCCTGTACTTGGTCATCACTAGACCCTTGGAAGGACTGGGATTTAGATCAGTTGGTTGCATGCTGCTCTGTAATCTCTGAGGTTCTGGTTTTGATCCCCAGCACTGCAAAAATGGGAGAAGGACATGGCAATTCACTCTCAAAGCAATCCTGAAAAATTCAGCCATTGAAAACCCTATGAGGGTTGCTATGAGTCAGACCCAACTCCACAGCACCTAATAAGAACAATAATAATAGTTCTTCTGAGGGATGAGCAAGAACAAATGGCTTATCATCCAACCACTGTTTGCCTACAGAATAGAACTGAGTTCTTGAATTACCCTCCTTTCTTCTGTTCCCAGGATAAAGTGACATCTAGCTGCACAAGTAGCATTCATGTCATCTGTGGAGTGCTATCCTTCCTCAGGGGAGGGGAGTGGAAAAGGCCCTTAAGATATCTGGATCCTTGAAATCCCTGGTTGATATTGTAATAGTTACAGGTATGGTAGGAATGGGAAGCATTTGGTTGGTCTGAGTAATCTTCTCTTCCTATTCACCCAACATCTGTTCTCTTCTACTGGGAAAATAGTAAAATTTGGAGAAAAGGCAGACATTAGAGTAGTTGAAAACTGGAATCTAAGCCAGGTGCCATGGCACACACCTCTAATTGCAGTAACTTGGTTGATGAGGGTGCCTCTCAGTGGTAGAGCATTTGCAAACTATGTGTGAGCCTCTGGGTACATTGCCTCAGTACCACAAACAACAACAACAACAACAAAAACTGGAGTCTATAATCTAATGCTCTCAGGCTTGAATTTCTTACATGCTATGAATTTGTTTAACATAGTTACTGCCTTCATATCCATTTTTTGGCCAGATGTAAGTTATCTGAAACCAAGTCATAAGCTGTCACAGTTGGTCTGGTTAAATCTCCCCCTCCCTGTATAGTTATTTACAGTACAACCTATTTGTTTCTCAGTTCAGTGATGCAAAACCCAACACACTCTACAGCTGCTCACCATGATATAAGCTAATGGTCAACACTATAGTCATGTAAACAGGTTCCCACATACTTGGGTGTTTTTTTAAACTAGCCAATCTACAACCCTCATGAGAAAATGTAAGGGATAATGTCATGGACCTTACTAAGGGTTCCACAAAGACCCATAGGTCCTCCCTCTGTCTTTCTCACTCTTTCACTTCCCAACTGCTAGATGACCTCTCTATTACCTCCAGACTTTCTATCAGCCTCCTAGCTGGCCCTCCTAATCTCTCTGAGGTCAGTGAGTAATACATTTCTTCTGTTTTATGCATTTTTGTTTTGCCTCCTCTTTGTGCCTAGGAGAAGCCAGATTGGGGAAAAAGTTAGGTTCAGGTATGTGTGTCAGGGCTGTCCTAGAGATTAGCTTACGTGTACTCTTGACAGAGAGACCTCAAGAACAAATCAAAAGAATCCATAATAAAAAATCACAACACCATCTCAATATCTTAGACTTAGGTATAGATCCAAGCAAAAGAAAATAAACCTTTCATAGGTTAACAGAGGCTGATTTTCATCACATAAGGTATGCAGTGAAGGGTTAATGAACCTCTTCAAGAATGTTACTGAAGGCCCATGTTCCTTTTGTCTTCCTGCTAGGCTTTGTTATTGTGTGGTTTTTATCCTCTGCATTGCAAAGTGAATGCTGCAGTTCCAGGCTTTATGTCCATGTTTTAGGCAGGAAAAAAGGGCAAAGAAAATGGTAGATCAACCTGTCTCTCTTTAAAAATGATGTTCCAGGAGATTCACCCAGGGACTTTGACTTACATCTTACTTGTTGTTGTTGTTAGGTGCCATCAAGTTGGTATCCGACTCATAGCGACCCTCATAGGGTTTTCAATGGCTGACTGTTTCAGGATTGCCTTGGGAGTGGATTGCCAGGTCCTTCTCCACATCTTACTTGTTGTTGTTAGGTGCCATCGAGTTGGTATCGGACTCATAGTGACCCTCATAGGGTTTTCAATGGCTGACTGTTTCGGGATTGCCTTGGGAGTGGATTGCCAAGTCCTTCTCCCATTTTTGCAGTGCTGGGAATTGAACTCGGGACCTCAGAGACTGCAGTGTAGTGCTCTACCAACTGAGCTAAATCCCAGCCCACATCATACTTAGTTGTATCATATTGTGAGGGAAAGTATGAAAGACAATATTTTGGCCCTCTAATTTCTATAGTAAGACCAGGAAGAAGCCAGGTGTAAACACCTCATTATCTATGTGACTTTTGTCATGTTAGTTGACCTAAGAAAATACTTTCATTCATGTATCTATAACATGGGATGATGTTGCTAATCTTGTAGAGTTGTTTCAATGATTAATTGAGATGATGTATGATAAGTCCTTATCATAGTGCCTGGCATGTCATAAACTCTCTTTAGACTTTTTTTTTAAACCAGTATATTAGACTGATGTTCATAGGCCATGTAGAGAAAGAAGTGTACAATTTAGAATAGAGTCAGAGCTTCTTACTCTAGGATTTCTCATTTATTTGGGAGCTCAGCTGAATCATGAGAATTTATATTGTAATCTGTTCATTAATGGCAGACAGCAGGATTTAAGAAACCACCAACAATCTTGGTGCCCTCTGCAGTGGTAGGTATTACATACAATGCATTTAAGGGTACCCCTCAATTTGACATAATGTTTATGACGATCTGCCTCCCTGTCATAATTGTGTCCCTAAAGGCTGTGAGTCAAGAGAAATTTGGTTATCTGTGAATGTGAACTTGGTGAGTCTGGATGTGTGACCTTGTTCCATCAGGGAATGTGATCATCAGGGAAAACCTCTTTGGACTTCAGCTTATTCACTTGCAAATTGGCTGTAATAACTCTTCTTTGCCTGACAAGATTTTTGGAGGTCAAATGAGGGAGTGGCAGAGATATGCAATGAAGAAGGTGGGGCTTGGTAAACCTCTTCTGGGAGAAGACATCCACCTGAAGAGACCCAGCCACTCTCATCCTCTCTAGATCTGGGTACTTGGGCCCAGATGTCAAGTGGACAGTCTGCCTTCTTCCCTCTACTCCCATACTGTGTCCACCCTACTGCTGCTCCAGAAATTTTATGCCCCAGCTCTTTCTGGCATAGGATTCAGGCCAGTGTGCTCCCAAGAGGATGAGTGACTGCAGGGGCATGCAGGAAAGCGTTGGTTTTGTTGAGTCCTAATATGTGCCAAGCATTATGCTGCTTAGTGATCTACATACTGTATATAGTTTAGATCTTACTCACCCTTTTCAGATGTAGGTTTTACACAAGTATGTGTGTATATATAGTTTTAAAGTAAGAAGAGTAAGGCCCAAAATTAAGCAACTTGCATATGGGTATACAGCTAGTAACTGGCTACCATGGGATTGAAATCAAGATCTTCAGCTAAAGTGATCATAGAGTAGCAACTAGAGGGCAATTTGTCCAACATTATCATCTTATAGATGACAATTGCTAAGGGTTAAAGCAGAGGGTGGCTTTTTCAAGGTCACCAGTGATAGCAGTCAGGTTAGGGTAGAATTCTAAATCCCTGAATGGCCAAAAGAATCATTTTCCTACTGTGCAATCATACGTCCTGATGGTAGCACTTGGGAGTGGATTTGGAGGACAGGAGGAGCCCCTTCCTCACCACAAATACGAGGAGGCCTCGCAGCAGGTGGTGTGGAAGTTCTTACAGGGCAGAATGTTGACAGAGACACTTCTGCTCCTTTTGAAAATGTCTCTCCTTAGAGAGGACCCTGCTGAGCCTTGCTGGAGCTTCCAGTGAGGATCTGGGTGGGGAGGAGGGCAGTGGAGAGAGGGGAGACTAGAAGAGAAATGAAAGGCAAGAGAGAGAAAAACAAGGCAAGGAGAAAATCAATGCCTCATTGCAAGCAGGTGGGAGCTGCGGTTGTGATGAATATTTACTGTGCAGCGGTCTAATGATTTTGGAAATGTTTTTTTGACTGTACTCAGTGCTTGTGGGATTGTTTTTCAAGAAATAAAATACATTAAAGCTCAGTCATTAAGAGCTTAAAGGAGGAGGGAGTACAGGCTCCGAGCCCATTAGCACACCCCGTAGTTAAGTAAGGGCCTCATTCCTAATGCATTTTTAATTTATTCTGTTTTGTAAAATAAAACTTTAAACGGCTTCTTGTACCATCAAATTTGTAGGCAGCTCCCCAGCCTGTTCCCAGCCACGGAGCACTGCTGAGCTGCGAGTGGCCCCAGGTGTGGTCCAAGTGCTCGCCTGCCCTGCCTTCCAGGTCACTCTGCCTGGCTCAGCTCTCTGCAGAAGTGCTGGCAAGTCTCTGCTTGCCAAGACAACATTCAGGGCTGCTGAGATTGTTCCTAGAGATGGGAGGGAGGCATTCAGGCTGAAGGTGTTGGCCCATTAGAAAACCTGGTGGTAGACAGGGAAGTGAGGCTCTGGGACCAGGGCTGTGTAATAAAGGGATTCACCCTCCTTGAGGACACAGAGACCCCAGGAGAGAAAGGGAGAGGTGGGAAGGGGCAGTATGAGCTCTGCAAACCTGAAATGCATATGTTCATCTGAACCCCTCCTCACCCTATGAAGGAGGTGCTGTTTTTAAAAATTATGATTATACAGATGAAAGAATTATGACTTAGAAAGGCAAGTCCCTTTCTCAAGCACAGACTGGTAATAAGTAAGAGTTTACCTTCTGATTGACGTTACTCCGACTCCAGAGCCAGGCTATGGGGAAGGCAGTAGAAGGGGTAATATCACAGTCATTTCAGCATTCTTTTCAAACACTGCTTCAACAGTGAAATTTGAATGGCGCTTAAGACTTACATTGGCTCCTAAAAAAAGACAGGAAAGCTACTTGTCTGGAGTACAGGTTACTAGGAGGACTTGGACTTTTTCTATTTTTCTTCCCTACCTAATTTCTTCCTATAAATATAGCCCTTTCTTCTTTCAGGTCTCTCTGCTCAGATATCTTCCTAGTAAGCAGAGAGGTCTTTCCTGAGCACCCACCTGAGAAAGCCCTCCTCGCCTGCCCAGGATCCCAGGACAGGGAGATTCTTCTACCTGCTTTCATATTCTCCACAGCAGTTTGCCCTTCAAGATCTATCATGCTAACTTTTTCATTTGTTTATTTATTTGTCTCCCCCACTAGACTGTAAGCTGTATGTGGGTAAGGATTTCACCTCTTTTGTTATGTTTGGAAGAATTGCCTAGCATTCAGTAGATGCTCAGCTAATAATTGTTGAATGAATGTGTGAGCTTCCTGACTTAGGGGCTCATCTCTCTCACTATAATTAACTGATAGCAGTTTGTGGGTAAGAATAACAAATCAATATCAGCTTGGGAAGAGGTGAACATGAAATTGATATTTCCCGGAGTGAAGACCCTCAATGTGGAGTTATAGATTCTCTAAATCCAAATGATGCTTCCAAAATTAGCCAGACCAATCCTCATATTAGATATGAGGAAGCAGTCCAGAGAAATATAGTAACTTTCCCAAAATGACAAAGCTTCTCAACCTCAATTTCCCTATGACCAACATAATTCTTTTTCCATGAATCAGGGACACTGCCACTGGGGATTGGAACTCTAACTCTAATGGCATGTGGGGCATTTTCAGAGATCTATACATCCCTGATCTTTAAGGGAAGTAGGAGTCAGTTTAACAGTTGAGAAAGGTGGTCAAATTAGGAAAAATGAACCTGGCAGAGATGTCCAGGCAGGTGGCTGTGTGCCCATTCTCTCTCTCTGCTTGCCAACACTACTTAGCAGAGCCCACTCACCTGCATGGCTGTGAGTACCTGTGCAATAAGAAGTTGCTTTCCTAGTATGATTTCTGAGGCTCAGAGAAGGACCCCTTACACCATATCTGTTTTTCCAGAAAGGCTGAAGGTCCTCTAGCAGAACTCAAAGCCTGCAGCAACCACAATAAGAGAGAGTTACTTTTACTGGGAGAAGAGGAACACATAAACTTGAAGTCCACTCAAAGGGGTAAGGGACTAGCAGACTATCATAGGCTGATTCCTTGAGAAGTAGCAGGTAAACATGTTCATGGTAAGGGCGGGAAGAATATTCTCACTGTGGACCTTAGCACACACCACTTCCCCACTGCTTCCTCTCCTGCCTCTCCATGGAGTTTGCAACTCTGTCTCCCATCAACACCGATGGGTGCTCCGGAGACATCTGGCTGCCTCAGAGAGGCTGCTTCTGTGGAAAGTGACTCCATTGGCAATTAACTATGAAAAAGAAATACATATTTCTGAAGCACCTGTATGTGTCCAACGTTACGTCAGCTGCTTTCATAGTTCTTTGGCCACAGAAGACAAATGAGGTTATTCCAATTAAAAGATGTGAAATCCTAAACTCAGAGGGGGGACCTAAACTTAAGCTGGTGTGCACAGACCTGGCTAACCCAGGCAGCTCTGACACTCAGGCATTAGGTGGGGCTGCTGCTTCGACCAAACTGACCCAGAAGACTATGTGGTGTGGGGGCCAGGCTGAGCCTCCCTTCAGAGGCTTTGCCTACAAGGACAAGGCATTCCTAAAGGAGCCTTTCTGTGGGCATAAAGAGAAGCACTGCCAAGAAAATGCCCTGAGGCAAAAGCCATTACCATCCTTAGCTTGTTACTGTCACGGTGATCCATGAGGCCAGCTTGGAGCCCAGCTCACCTGCCCTTTGCTCTGTGAAGATGCATAGTAATTGGTCAGATTACCAGACCTAACATAATTGCTGTTTTTAATCTTCATTGCTGGGGGGAAGGAGTGGGCAGACCCTCCAAATTTCTTTTCCCCACACCAGGATGTGAATATTGGTCTCAAGCAGGCTCTGGAGGTTTTTCCCTCTTTCTGGAGCCACATGGAATTTTCTCCAGGGATAATGTAAGAAACTTCCTCCTCACATTTCATGAAGAAATCATTTCTACTTCTCTAGATAGTCCTCTCCTTCTCCACCTCTACTATTTTACAGCTTGGCTCATACTTTATTTTCAGGATACCAATGCCAATAAATCACTTTTTTATTTCCATGGCAACTTGCTGTGTACAAGATTGTTGATAAAATAACCCACAAGTGCCAAATGCTGGTGGTAGTGGGGTGGGGGAAATGGCTCCTGGACCTGCACTGGCCAACTGGGTGCATAGGCTATTTGAGAGGCCTCTGCCTCAGGAGTCTAGCCTTGTGAGTTCAGTTGTTTTGCAAGAAGAAAATTATAAATTTGGGAAAAATGCAGCATATTGTGGACAAAACTGGGACAAAATAACTAAAAGACATTGTGCATTAATGAGTGAGGGGTGGCAAGAGTGTAGCAGGATGCAGGTGTGAGAGAATGGGGAAATCAATAAGTCCTTCATGGACCCAGCTCAAATTGAGAAGCAAAGCCAGAATCCCTATGTCAGATGAGTCCAGCTGTAAACCAGCTTGCCCATTTCTCTGCCTCTGGGAAATCTTACCTGTAGCTCAGGCCAGTCAGCCAAGAATCTCTATGCTGAGAAAGAACTGAGGAGAGGGGTCGGGATCATAAGAATCTACTTGGACTAAAGGCTGAGTTGTTCATAAGAGGAAATGAAGGTCCACAGACGTGAAGTGATTTGTATTTCTAAACTTATCCTATGCAAGGCTGGAACTGGAACCTGGGCTCCTGAACTTTAAATTCAATGCTTTTCCATTTAACCATGACAGCCAACCAGACTTCTACCCAACTTCCCATCTACCCATCCATTTTCCCACCGATTCATTCACCCACCCATGCATCAAGTATCCCTTTCCTAAGCTTAAAGAGCTGCAGTTCTAGTATACTCTGAACCAGGATTTTTGATTGGATGGCTGTTATTTTATAGTTAGTACCAAATTCCTTTTATAGTCTCCTGGCCACTTATCAAATATAGGCCCAGGGCACCTCCCAAAGGACCTTCTTTCCATCAATGGGTGCATAGATAAACAAAATATGGTATATACACATAATGGAATATTACTGTGGCATTAAAAAGGAATGAAATACTGCTACAATGATGCATGCTACAATGTGGATGAACCTTGAAAACACCTAGTTTTGGGTGAAAGAAGTGAAAGAAACCAGACACAAAAGGTCATGTGTCATATGATTCCATTTATATGCAATATTCAGACTAGGTTAATTAGGAGACAGAAAGCAGATTGATGGTTCCCAGGTGCTTGGGGAAGGGGGAGAATGAGGAGTGACTGTTCAATGGGTATAGGGTTTATCTCAGGGATGATAAAAGATGCTTTGGAACTTGACATAGATGGTAGTTGCATAACATTCACATTTTTTTAAAATAAGAAAAATAAGACCTCCTATTCAGGGGGCTGGGATTTAGCTCAGTTGGTAGAACACTGTGCTGCAGTCTCTGAGGTCCCTCGTTCAATTCCCAGCACCGAAAAAATGGGAGAAGGACCTGGCAATCCACTCCCAAGGCAATCTGGAAACACTCAGCCATTGAAAACCCTATGTGGGTCACTATGAGTTGGATACTGACTTGAAGGTACCTAACAACAACAACAACAATTCCTTTCAGAACATGGAATGGGCTGGGCAAGGGAGGTTCCTGCATCCAATGGGCTGTAACTAAGGTGCTCTGTGTGGTTGCTTTCATACGTCATGCTGGTCAGGGTGAGTTTCCTATGGAAAGGGCATCCTACACCCACGAGGGCTTGCCCCTGAGAAAGTCTAACTCCTATGGGCCCTGTGGCCCCAGATCCCTTGGCAGGGCACTGTGACAGATCCTCCCTCTATCGGCCCAGATCCTCCTCTATAACTTTAGCAGAGGTAAAGCTGCAGTAAGCTAAGTGAAGAGAGGCCACAGACCTTGAATTTAAAACAGAAATCTGAATTTTAAAACCCTCAACAGCTTTGGTTGCTGTGACTATTTTTAATACATTTTTATCCCTCATGCATTCAATTATTATCATTGTCACCAGCACTTGGGGAAATTTCAACGTGCCTGTTAAAAATGTCAAATTTATTAGACACTCGCTCAAAGCCTAGTTAATTTTGTTTTGTTTTTCTCTACTCTCCCTACTTTTATTTATTTATTTTTTGTTGCATGTGCTTGGCTAAACATATGGGCTAATTCTTCCACCCTGGTTTTAAAATACTTTAATGAATTCTGCAGAGGCTCATAGTTAGGATGAGTATAAGAAGGACAATGCTCCCTTGAAGTTAGAGGGGAGAGAGTACCTGCTGGTTCTGTCCAGACTGCCATCTGCTGGGCCTGCCCCTGGGGAGAACACTTCTCCTCTCTCCAATTGATGTAAACTGCAGGGCTCCTGGCCTTGGAACTTCAGATTCCATTTTTTTTGTTGTTGTTTGTTTGGGGGGAATTGCTTCTCTCTCCTGACAAATGGTCTCTTCAGAGAGTTCAAATGGGTCATTATTGACCTTGGGCCTCCAAAGAGGCTCTGTTTAGTATCTGCATTCACCCACTTTGTATGATGACTTCTTCATTGTCCTTGCCTTTCCTGGTCCAGGTTTTTGGGTTAAAAAGTCTAACCTGGGGCTGAGGGTACAGCTCAGTGGTCCAGCACCCGCAGAGCATGCAAGCACAAGGCCCTGGGTTCAACCCCGGAACTGGAAAAAAAAAAAAAAGTCAAACCTGGCAAACTTTTCTTTTTTATATAAAAATATATAAAATTAATTGCTGATATTTTTAGATTTATTTCTTCCATTTTATTTTGTGCTTTCTATCCTGATTTCTTTTTGTCTTGTAAGTTGATTGAAGTGCCATTAATATAATTCTTTCAGTCTTTCCTTTATTAGTTGAAAATTGTTGTATATGTTTATTCTCTTAGGGGTTACCCCAGATATTTTAACATACGGATTTAATAATGTTTAAAATTAATCAGTATCTTTATCCTCCAAAACAATCTAAGAGCCTTGTTGTTGTTATTAGGAGTCTTAGAATAGTTTAACTGTTGTCATCCCTCTTCTAGTTAACATACTATTTTTGTCTAGTATTTTGAGTTATAGTTATTTGAAGTCTCATAAATTAAGCATGATTATTGTTACTTTATTTACTTCATGTTTATTTAGATCTGCCTCCATATTTCTAACATTATATCTCACCATTTCTTCTTTATTTTAGACTTTCCATTTGAGATAGTTTTCCTTCCACCTAATGTACATTCTTTAGACTCTATTAGTGAGAGCCATTTGTTTGGAAATGTACTTATTTCATACTCATTCTCAAAAGATGATTTCACTAGGAATGGAACTCAAGTCATTCTCTTAGCACATTGAGATATCATTCAACCTTTTCCTGCCTTCACTATTGCTGTTGAAAAGCCAGTCATTGGTCTGATACCATTCCTTTGAATGTAGGCTGTCTTTTCTCTCTGATTTTTAAAAATTAAAGTATGAATATTCCTTAAAGTATATGAATTGTAAATGTACAATCTGCTGAATTGTTACAAAACGCATATACTCATGTAATCATCACTCAGATTAACAACAACAACAACAACAACAACAACAACAACAACAAAAAAACCTTACAAGCAGCCTAGAAGCTTCCTTTAGTCATTACCACTCCAAAGATAAGGACTGCCTTCACAGGCAGAAGGACCGTCTTCAGAAATGAGTTTTGGCTATTTCTGATCTAGCTTTTTTTCCCTTGTCTTTTGCGCTTTGCAGGTTCACTCTGCGCTGTCTAGGTGAGGATTTCCATCTCACATATTCTGCTCAGCATTTGATGGAACTCCTGGAACTGAGTTTTATGTTCTTTCACAATCATGGAAAATTCCTACTCATCAACTCTCCCATAGTTGCCTCTTTTCTGTTTCTCTATCATTTCAGTCAAACAAGTAAATGTTAAAATTTCCTACCCTATCCTTCATATCTTATCATTTGTTCAAGTTTATCTCTTTTCCTGGGCTAACTTCCGCTTCTGTCTTTCAGGTCAATTCCTCCTTCAGTTGTGTTGAATCCTCTGTTTAGCTATCCGTTGAGTAAACATCAATTATATTTCTCATTGAAGTTCTGTTTGTTATTTTTTGAAACATTCTTAGTCATTTTGTAGTCCCTTTTCCTTTGCTCAATATTTTCAAATATTTTTATATGTGGAAGCTTATGAAATATTTATTTACATTTTATTTATTATAAAGATAGTGTCTGAAGTATTTAGGGATTTGATTCTACTATCTGTTATTTCTGCTGGATTTCACTTACAGCAATTTGTTTCCTGGTGTGTTTTGTAATTTTTGATGATGACTTTGTATTTCTTGAAGTTTCCTCTGGAGAAATTAGAGGGCTCAAGTGAAACCTCATTCTTCCAGAGAAAATTTTTGTTGGTATCTGACAGGTACTTAGGAGTTGTACCAATCCAAGACCATTTGAAGTTCAATTATTTTGCCTGATGATTTGTACCACAAACTCAAATGAATGGTTATAAATCTCAGGAAAGAATTTTTCCCTCCTCTCAACACTAAGCTAAGACTGACAAGTTTCTTTGTTGTTCTCTTCTGCATAATGGGTTTATTTTAATACCATTTCTATTTTTTTCTTTTTTTATTTGTAAATGTTGGCAGGGTAGAATGTAGTAAGACTTTTGCTATATCCATTATGCAACTATTACATCACTTTTTCTTACACATTCATTAACTTACATGTTTTACAGAATTATACTTCCAATATATTGATATAGTTGCGTTATGTATTTTGAGATTTTCCTCTGCCCCTTTTTCCTCTCTATTTTATTTCCACTCCCCTTTCCCCTTTGTCCAACCTCTGCTCCCACCCACTGATACCCTCCCCCTTCTTTAAACTTTGCTTATATTATCCTTTCTTAGATACATATGAAATGTTCATTTTTATTTGTCTTCCAAAAGAACCAACAAATCTGCCCTAGAAAAAGTGCAACCAGAGTGCTCCTTGAAAGCAAGAATGGCCAGACTGTGTCTTACATATTTCGGACATGTAGTCAGGAGAGATTAATCCCTGGAGAAGAACATCATGTTTGGGAGAGTGGCAGGTCAACGCAAAAGAGGAAAACCCTCCACCAGATGGATTGACACAGTGTTCTGCAACAATGGGCTTAAACATAAATAAGATGGTTTGCCTGGCACACAATCGGCAAGTGTTTCAATCTGCTGTACGTAGGGTTGCTATGAGTCGGACTCGACTCCACGGCACCTAACAACAACAACAACAACAACATATATCTTCATACATGTAGATTTATTTATTTATTTGTTTCAGGGCTGAGGTTTAGCTCACTTGGTAGAGTGTCTCCTCTCCAATCTCTTAGGACCCAGGTTTGATCCCCAACACTGCAAAAATGAGAGAAGGAGGTGGCAGTCTACTTCCAGAAACAATCCCTAAACAATTAGCCATTGAAAACTCTATGAGGATTGCTATGAGTCGAACACGACTTGATGGCACCTAACAAAAGACAATATTTATTTATTTATTCATTCATTGACTTTTCTTGCTTTAAGTTAGATTTAGCTCCCACATATGAGTGAGAACATGTGACATTTCTATTTTGGGGACTGGGTTAGATAGCTTAATATGATGTCCTCCATTTTGTTCTTCTTTATTTCATTTCTTCATTATTTCATTCTTCTTTAATGCTGAATAGTATTCCATTGTGTATATATACCACAGTTTCTCACAGTCCTCTGTTGATGAACACCTTGGCTGATTCCATATCCTTGTGATTGTGAAGAGCGCTGCATTAAATATGGAAGTATAGCTGTCACTGTGGTATGAAGACTTATCATCCTTTGAGTATATTCCCAGGAGTCCTTATAGCTGGGTCATATGGCAGTTCTATTCTTAGTTTTGTAAGGTACTTCCATATTGATTTCCAAAGTGGCTGAACTAATTTACAGTCCCACCAGCAATGTAAAAGAACTCCTTTTTCTCTACATGCTTGCCAACATTTGTTATTATTATTATTATTATTGTTGTTGTTGTTGTGGTTGATAGTTTTGGCCATTCTTACTGGAATGAGATGGAAGCTCAGTGTTACTTTGATTTGCATTTCCCTAATGTTAAGGATATTGAGCATTTTTTCTTGTGTTTCCTAGCCATTCATACTTATTTGTTGGAGAATTGTCTGTTCAATTCATTGCCCATTTATTTATTAGGTTATTTTTTGTTTTAGTGTTTGCTTTCTTAAGTTCTTTATGTATTTTAGAAATTAGTCCTCTGTCAGATGTGTAGGGTTAAGATTTTCTTCCATTCTGTGGGCTTTCCCTTTACTCTGTTGATTATTTCCTTTGCTGTACAAAAGCTTTTTAGCCTCATATAATCCCATTTTTTGATTCTTGGCTCAGTTTCTTGGACAATTGGAGTCGTATTGAGGAAATACTTTCTTATGCCTCTGTATTGGAGCATATTTCCTATCTTTTTTTTTCCTAGTAGCTTTAAGGTTTGTGGTTTAATGTTGAGGTCTCTGATTCATTTTGAGTTGACTTTCATACAGATTGAGAGATACAGACCTATTTTCAGTCTTTTGCAGATAGATAACCAGTTTCCCCAGCATCATTTGTTGAAGAGGCTATCTTTTCTTCCTTGAACATCCTTAGCCCCTTTGTCAAAAATCAGGTGGCTATAGTTGTGTGGGTGTATCTCTGGGTCTTCAATCCTATTCCATTGAATTTTAATCCTATGTTTGTGCCAGTAGTAAGCTGTTTTCGCTTCTATTGCCCAGTAGTTGAGTTTGAAGTCAGATACTATGATCTCTCCTACACTGTTTTGGCTGTTAAGGATTGTTTTGGGTATGTATGGTCTTCAGTGCTTCCATATGAATTTTAGGATTTTTTTCTGTTTCTGCAAAGTCTGTCATTAGTATTTTGATGGGGATTGCATTAAAGCTATAAATAGGTTTTGGTAGTATAGCCATTTTCACAATATTAATTCTTCTGATTCATGAGCAAGGGAGATCCTTCCGTCTTCTTTAGAATAGTTTTAGGTTTACAGGAAAGTTTAAATATAGTCCAGAGTATCATATATCCTGCATTGTGTTCCCTCCATTGTTAATATCTTACATTTTTATGGAACATTTGTTACAATTAATGAGCCAATATTGATAGATATTTATTAACTAAAGTTTATAATTTATTGAGATTTCCTTAGTTTTAACCTAATGTCCTTTTTTCTATCCCAGGATCCAGTTTAGGATAACACAGTGTATTTAGTCATTGTGTCTTCCTCAGCTCCTCTTGGCTGTGATAGTTTCTCACATTTTCCTTATGTTTGATCACATACACACATGAGTGTGTGTGTGTGTGTGTGTGTGT
The DNA here is from genome assembly GCA_007922755.1 of Pedetes capensis. Lineage (NCBI taxonomy): Eukaryota > Metazoa > Chordata > Mammalia > Rodentia > Pedetidae > Pedetes > Pedetes capensis. Next base: position 16,245 of record VMDO01028251.1, read on the forward strand.
GTGTGTGTGTGTGTGTGTATTTGATGCTGAGGATTGAACCCAGGACCTTTCCCATGCTAAGAAAGCACTCTACATCCCTAGCCTGATCTTAATTATTTTAAAGAGTATTGGTCAGATATTCATTCCTCTATCAAGATTTGTCTGATGTTTTCCTCATAAGTACACTGAAATAGACAGGAGTGGAAGACCATAGTGTGGCTTTATTTTCACTCATTCTTTTACTAAGGATATAGCCCTTTTTTTCCCCAGCTTTATGCCGTCTATATTATTAATGTGCATACCATGAATGAGCATAAGCTTTATTTCCTGGTTTCTGAGCCCTCAGAAGCCACTAAGAGAGAAGCTTAAAGTCCCCAGGATTTGGCAGATATGCCAAGAGCAAAAGTTGGCAGAAGCTCTTGCTTATCTCCCCAGGTCTTGGCTTTCACTTTGGTTTTGGCCTCTGCAGATCTTCACTTTCTTACTAGTTCAGCAATGCACACAAGTAGGTGTTCTTATATAATCCATGCAGTTTCTTTTGTTGTTTTCATCAGAATGTTTAGTTAGGAGACTATACTGCAGGAAGGGAAAGCTCCCACAAGAATCTCTGACTCCTGTCTTGAACCTCCTGTCTCACCACATTTACTCAGTGAATGTGTATTGAGCACTTATTATGAAGCTGAGCATTTCATTAGGCACTCAGAGAACAAGTGTTTTGTTTCTATCTTTATGTTTTTAGAGTACAGAGGCTATCCGGGAAATGGCATGTGCTGGAACAATGAGGAAGCCAAGAGGATGGTGTGTTGAAGGCTAGAGAGTGAGGAGGAGAGTGTTCAGATATGACTTCAGATCCATAGGCAGGGATCCAGCCAGGGACAATTTTACTGAAAGGCCACTGAACAGATTTTGATTTACAAGTGTGAGGTAATTTAAGGGGATTTTGAGAAGGATCTTTTCAGGTTCTAGAGAAAATGTGTTGGACTTGGGTTTAAAAACTCATGTGGAGTCTATTACCACACTGCAGATGGTCAATGGGGATTTGAAGCAGTGGAATAGGAGAAATGTTTAAGAGGTAGAGTGTACAGGATATGGTGGTGGTTTGGACATGGAGAATCAGACATAGAGTGGACTAAGGATGGTGCCAGAGTCTCTGAAGAGAACAATTGAAGGAGTGTGGAGCTGTTGCTTCAAAATGGAACCATTGGGACAAAGGGTGCAAATTTGTGGGGAAAAGCAGTGAGTTCAGCTTGTAACATATTTACTTTAGGGGCTCTTTGAGGCACACAAAAAGAACTGTCATGTAGGCTAAACTAGAGTCAGAGCTCAGAGATGAGGGCTGACCTGGAGACATGAATGCATGGCTCCTGTTGGAGTTCTAAGGCAGAGGTGGAGATGGGAAGAGTGACTGGGAGAGGCTGAAAAAAAGTCAGGAGAGGGAACAAGTCATTCGTTGTTCCCGTGGGACATTAGGGTACTGAGATTCATGGGACTCTTTCAGAAGAGGGTGTTTTGGGGTCTGGAATGTATATAACACCATAGGACTTACAGAGTCCTTTCTGGGTCTGTTGGTATCAGAAGCTAGCCTTTTTCCCCCTGTTCAGTCCTGCTCCCTGCCTGCCTCTCTCTGCTTTAGCCATGGTTTTCCTCTTGTTCTTCTAATGTACCATAAACCTTCTTGCCTCAGGATCCATGCTTTAGGAAACTAAGTCCACAACAAATACTGAGAATTCCCCAGGCACAGTCATGTAAGCTGGATCTGATGCTAAATCTTGTGTCCTTTCTATCACACTTCAGAGTGCCCTTGAGCCCCCTTCCCCTTAGCAAGGTGAGCTGATCAATTGCTGAACTTAGACAGCGGGTTCCTCCAGGAGGGGATTGGAGAACAGTTGAGAATAGGAGGGGATTAAGAACAGGATAGGAAGACATCTGGCATTGCCAAAACCCGAGTAAGGTGGGAGGGCTGGCAGGATCCTGGGGCTAAGCCTATAGAGGAAGGGTGTATATCTTCATGTAGGGAAGGCCAATGGGTAAGGAGGACAAGAGGGATAGGATGACACAGGACAGATATTCAGGGGTCTCCAAAGACAAGTTTTGCCTCATTGATCCTTTCTCATGGATAAATTATGCCAGATCAGCAGGCACATAGACAGGTCCAGGGACCTGAGGAGCAGCTTTCACTTGATGAGGTAGAGCTGTTGGGGGTGTGGGGGCAACCAGGCGACCTGACCCCCTAGAGAGGCTTCATTTTGACTTCCAACCCTAATGGAGCCGTGTGATCCACTCAAGCACTGACAAGAAGGCTTCAGAGCAGTTGTAGAAAGTGAGTCCATGAGCCATGGGTAGTGTCCCTGTATCTCAGCAGAAGGACCTGGGCAAGAAGTGGGCTTTTTAGGTACTGGGCAAAATGCTTGATGCCAACCTCTCCTCTCCATCCCGTGTGATCCACCATTTTGACTCACCCCAGAATCTAGATCAGCCTGTTCACCCAGCATTTATTCAGCAACTTCCACATGCCAGGAACTATGGGATAGAGAGAGAATTTAAACCTTAGCCTTTCCCTTTACAAGATTAGAAGAGGAGATAAGACACATTCTTGAATGGTTGTCACAGTACAGGATGTGATAGGTACAGTAAAAACATGCAGAGAGTTCCACATAAATTTAGGGAAACTATACTCACTCTCCTTTTCTTCCTCTGTTCAACAAGTATTGATTGGGCCCACATGTGCTGTGATCCAAGGTGTGGGTTCCGACTCACATCATGATTCAATCCTAGCACCTTCCAGCTGAATGACAACAAGGAAGTTATGCAATTTCCCTGTGGCTCAGTCCTCTCATTTGAAAATCGAAGGTAGTATTGATTGTATGAGATTAATGTAAGGCTTAAATAAATTTATATACATAAAGTGCTTAGAATGTTTCCTGGCACATGTTAGACACATGTGAGTGGTGATGATGGTGATATGATGATGACAACTGGGACAACTGTGATGCTGGCGATGGGACCAGTCCCAGGGATGCAGCCAGGAATACAATGGACAGGTAAGGTCCCCAGTCTCCCATTTTTTTTTTTTTTTTTTTTTTTTTTGATTTGGGTAAGGGAGAGAGAACAGGGAATGTTTTATGGAGAATCTTGTCTTGAACTGAGAAGGCTTTGAATCTATGAGCTAAAGTTCCAGCATGTTCCAAGCCAGAGCAAGTGCTGGAGGAGGAAAGGAGGAAGTAAGCATGGAGACAGTTGTGCCTGGGGTTCTGCCGAGAATTGTACAGAAAGAGTCCAAGGTGTTGGGCCTCATTCTGCCACTCAAGCCCATGCTTTTCAGCCCCTTTTCTTGCAGCAGAGACAAACAATTAATAATGCAGTCACAGAGCCAATTCCTCACCCAGGACAATGGCTTAGAACTTGCTTACCCTCTTTTAAAGCAGTAAGCATCAGCTTAGCCTGCTTCCATCATATAAAACCTGGAGCCCATGCTGCAACTGCCCTGCCAAGCACTACCTTCCCTGTGGGCTACCTGAACAGGAAGCTCCTTTACTCCATTTGGGCTCTGCAGCCTCACCCCTGGCCACCATGGCTGATGGGAGAAGCCCTGGATTTCCCAACTTTTGAAGTTCTCCCTTGCAAATGCAGCCCAGGTTTGGATGGCAACAGAGACTTTAAGACTCAGACTCCCCTACGTCTGCACCCTGGCTTTGCAGCATGTGGTCTGGAGCAAACTTCTATGAGTGTCAGTGGCTTCAGTGGAAAATAGGAATAATAATGGCACTGCACAGGCTAGCTCTGAATGTCAAATGAATAAACACATTTGGAGAACCTGGTGCAGAATAGATGTTCACTCTATGCCAATTTCATTTCCCTTCCTCATGGCTCTAAGCCTCCTGGGCTTCCTCTCTGCTTTGGCCAGCTAAATCACCCTTAGGCCTGACCAAAGAGAACAAGGCACTGTGGCTCCCTGAAAGCAAGGAAACGTCCAGCCTTTGTATTATCTCTTCTTCTTCGTTCAGGAGGCCTGTCAGTCATGGGCAACCTGAGCCCCATGGCAGGGCGGCAGCACGTGAAGCAGGAGTGGCCACGAGGTTCATCAGGGGCAAGATCAACCTCTGGAAAAGGGCCAAGCAGAGACAATTGTGCCATACCTCTCCCTTCTGTTCATGCCAAGGTTGTTTTTGTTATTCTTTTGGATCAGGAAACAATCTAGATAGTTGTTTAACCTTGATTACTAACTGACTGAAAAGGTTGGGGTTTTTTGTTATTGTTTACTTATTTTTGTTTGTTTTTTGTGGTATTAGTGGGCTGAATCATAGCAAGTTACCACTGAGCTGCAACCCCCATCCTTCTTTTATTTTCTATTTGGAGTCCAGGTCTCCTAAATTACACAGGCTGCCCCTGGCCTTGAGCTTGCCATCCTCCTACCTCTGCTTCCTGAGTCCCTGGGATTACAGATGTGCACCACCCTGCCTGGCCTCTGAAAAGGTTTAACTTGTTATCCTCCCAAAGGCACTTGCATTAAATGGAGTAAATTGTCCTGGTATAAAGTAACCACTAGGTGGATTCTGAAGGTGTTCAAGCTGGAAGAGTATTTGAAGAATGAGGGGGACAGAGGGTCATCTGGTGCACCTGAGAGCACCTTGGGTTGAGAACTTTTCCTACACCAGGAAAGGGGGCTGCAAGGTGTCCTGGACCCTGACCAATAGTTCCTCCTTTGGACATAATTCCACCTTGTGGAGGCCATAGAACGGGCCTCACAGGTCTCCTGCTGCAGGAAGAGTTGCTAACCAGAATTCCAGCTGCTGCACTCTGAAATCTACAGTCACATTTCCTGTAGGTCTTACTTCCTGCTGGCTACTCCTGCCCCATGGCTCAGTGCAGCAGGGATACAGAAGTGGACTCACTCTTGTGGACTTACCAGCTGAGTTTGGCTGAAGGACTCCAGTGACTTTGCCAAACCTACTGTAGACTGCTTGGCAATCTCAGATGCTTCCACCCAATCTTCACTCCCTCCTTCCTTTACTCAGGATCAGATTTACATAATGGTCTGACAGCTTCCCAAGCCTCCCTAGTTCCCTTCACCATCACTACTGGTTTTCTTTCTCAGGAGCTTTCCCCCTAACAGAATCCTTGCACCTTTACTCTTCAGGAACTGGACCAACACACACCTCCATGCCCCTTTGCTGGCGATGCCCTGCTACTGCTGTCTGCTTAAACCTACCATTTTTAAATGTGCAGGACATCCCTCTTCAGTAGCTGGGCCTGGGGAAGGGGTCAGCCAAGTGTAACGAGGAGGCAACATCTTCTAGTGTGTTTCTATGATTCTCAGCCAAAAACTCAGATATAGCAGAAGCAAATTTATCCAACATGTCTAGACCTTACCTATCTGATTAACATTGTCATTTGATAAATGAGATTTCTTTTTTAGCAGTTAAGAAATATTACCTCTTAACAGAACACAATGTCTGAAAACCAAGGAAAAGCAAAACCAAACATATTTTTGGGCTGTGAGGTAAGGTATTTAAGATATGACATAAAATGTGATAGGGAATGAAATAATTTGATGAGTATATGTGCATTGCAGAACCTATTGCATAACATAACATAAAAATAGTGTGTGAATTGATTAAATGTCATTTGAGAACAATTCCATACTCTCATTTCTTAAGCCCCAGATAAGCCTCCTCCTATGGTTCTGAGGGACTGGGATTTAACTCAGTTGGTAGAGCGCTGTGCTGCAGCCTCTGAGGACCCGAGTTCAATTCCCAGCACCACAAAAATGGGAGAAGGACCTGGCAATCCACTCCCAAGGCAATCCCCAGTCAACCATTGAAAACCCTATGAGGGTTGCTATGAGTTGGATACCGACTTGACAGCACCTAACAACAACAACATGATTCTGAGGGAGCTGAGGCCAAGTCCAGGAGTGGTCAGAAGGCCCTCCATGGAAAGAAATATGCACTTCCTAAAAGGAAGTCAGAGGTGGTCTTGGGGTGGGGGCAGGGCATCAAGGTTTGGAGAGCCTGGAGCAGACCCTTGGCCATCGAGTTAGCAACTCCAGCAGCCAGTCTTCTGCCTCCCGAGTTGTGTGGAGCAGCCAGAGGCCCAACATTAAAGACTAGCTGGAAGGTCATCCCCTTCTCAGTCTCCCTGATCTAGCTCTAAGCGCTCCAGGCTGCACCCAACTCCCTTTACCTGAGCCTTGCACATTGTGGGCTAGTCTCTGTCTGGTGCCATAGCTCTTCCTACCTGGCTTTTCTCCAATGCTCCACTCTTTGCTCATTGGAAACCAGGACTATACCTGGTCCTTCACTTAGGACGTAGCACAATGACCCCAATGGCACAGCTCACAACAGAGAGTACATCAGAGGGGCGAGCACAAACCCACCACTCAAAATCTCCCTGGAAGGTCTCTGTGGATTTGCACCTGCCAACCTTGATCCTTTTCCTAAAATTTTGAAACCTGGAGAAAACTTGAATATGTGAAGGAGAATGCCATTCGGTCTTATGAGCTGTATTTTTTTTCTTCCAGCTTTGTGCTGTAATTAATTGTCTGGTGAGTCCTTGGATGGGGATGACATTCAGATCCATTTAAACTAATGAATTGTTGTTCGCAAATGATACAGTTGCTTCTGGTTTAATGAGTGGATCCTAATAGACTCTTATGATGGACATTTGATTCTCCAGCAGGGAGGGCAACATCGACAGCCTTCCATTTCTGTTTTTATTTTGCTTCTGGAGGTTTCCTGGCCCTGTACCAAAGCTCAGGAAGCTTGCTGACTATCTGGCATTGGGTAATTGTTGGAAAAGTCTGCCCTTCAGCTAGCACCCTGCACTTGAGACTGGAGTGATTCATAAAAATGCACCCCTTTCCCTCTCTCCTGCAAAATCCTGGAGATGCAGGTACTGAGGTGCTGTCTGTGCTTCTAAATGCAGAGATTGCATCGAAAACTTAAGTACAAGAACTATTACTTTATGAAATAGGACTGCTCTACAACGTTGCATATAAATCTGATTGTGTTCAGAGAGAGAGATGGACAGATTTGGTCAAATTGGATTTGAAATGTATTAGAGGTTCTGAGTGTCTGAGAGAATCCTAGAGTGATGCTTAGAAGAGTTGAGTCTTATGGAGACATATGCAGGCTGAATCTTATGAAGAAAAAACCCAAGCCTGAAAAATTCTGCTTGGTTTTTATTTCATTTATTTCATTCATTTATTTCTTTTTCTTTCTTTCTTTCTTCCTTTTTTTTTTTTTTTTTCTTCAGTATTGAGGGTTGAACCCAGGGCCTCGCATTTGCATGTTTTGCAAGTGCTGTACCACTGAGCTGTACCCCCAACCCGTTTTTTTAGTTTTTAAGACAGGGTCTCAGTAAATTACACAGACTGCTTCTGGTCTTGAATTGGCAATCCTCCTGCCTCTGCCTTCTGAGTCACTGGGATTGCAGGCCTGTGCCCCCAGGCCCAGCTTATGTTCATTCATTTCACCACAAGATAAACCTACTGTGTGCTCAGTGACTAATGGTACAATGACAAACCATCTGCCATTATTTCTGAGAGAATGTGCACAGAACACAGTAGGGCCTACTCCCTACTTGTATTTATACCAGGCGCCAGCATCTATCAGAAAGGACAAAGGTCCTGCACTTAAGCTTATGCAGTTGGTTCCTCTGCCCAGTGTAACACACTAAGTTCCTGACCAAACAGTGCCTGCTCCTGAGACCTAGCTGAGCTGTGTCCTTCTTGTTGTCTTGATGTGCCCCCCTTGCCTTTTTTTTTTTTTTTCAATACTGAGGGGCTGAATCTAGGGCCTCATGCATTGTTGTTGTTGTTGTTAGGTGCCGTCGAGTCGGTATCCGACTCATAGCGACCCTCTGTACAACAGGGGAAACACTATTGTCAGTGCTTCTCTGCTGTTCATAGGGTTTTCAATGGCAGATTGATTTTTGGGAGGGGGTTGCCAGGTCCTTCTCCCAAGCCTACAGCTTCTGGTGTTCCCAGGCGGTCTCCCATCCA
>VMDO01028252.1:0-24209 GCA_007922755.1 Pedetes capensis
TAAAACTATTATTTTAGCCACATTGCATGTCACACATTTGGAAGTTATTCACTTGAAATTATTGACTAGAAACCATGTCTGATGTCTAAGAATTTATCCTGATATTGAGAAGGCTATAAAAAGAGCAATATACTTCAGGTTAGTCAATATAAACTTCCAAGACACCTATTTTTCAATGGAAAGAAGCAGTAATAAAAACTCATATAAATATTACAAGAACACTTCAAAATTGCCTACAAGAACGGCAGGCTCCATTTTAAGTTTTTGCCACTATCGTAGCAGTGTGATGTCAATTATTTGTGACGTATGACTTGCCCTTAACAGTGGATGCTGAAAATTTGTGGAGAGGAAATCTTGCTGCTGTCTCCACAGCACTGCATTGTTTTCTGAAGAATGATCAGATTGAAATATGGCACAAGCTCCTTCAGGTACCCAGGTATTGGAATACTTTGATCCAAAGCCTTTCCAGCTGTCTCATTGGATGACTCTGTAGTCACCACAGGTATTAGACCCCATAAACTATGTCTTGGTCATCTTCACCTAGACTTCAATGAAAATTCACAAGACAAACTGAAATATTGCTTTGGTGCTGCTCACGCTGAGTTCAATAAGCATCCATCAAAATCCAAAAGATCAGTTTTGTCATAAACAGCAGGGCTAGACCAAGGAAGGTCAATGCTTCTGTGGACAAGGTTCATGAGAGTTTTAAAAACTTCAGAAAGTAGCTGGACCAATGTGGTATCACCATAGCTAATAAGCAATAACTGCATCTCAAGATATATTGGTATCAGTGAGATCATTAGCATGGTACTTTCAAGTGCCAAGTGGCATTCAGTTTTAATTCTGCCATCTGAATATCCATTCTAAATCCAAATAAAAGAAATTGTTTTCTAGCCACTTAAACAAAGGAATAGTCATGTAGCATTTCCCAGTCCACTAGCATAATACAGAGAAAGCCTTAAAATAAGCACATGCCATCCTTCCCCTTGTTTGCTTCCAGGTTATGTTACATAGATCAAATGGAACTCCTAAGTATAAAAGACTTTAAGTTTTGGATATTGGTCTCTTTTGAGTTCTTATAATTAATTCTGAAGTAACATAGAGTGTAAATTACTATGAATGGTGATCATAGGAGTAGAGAGAATATTTTGTTTGAAGTCTTCTTTTTTACTATGTTAACCCAATTCAGCTACATCGGATCTGAAGAATTCACCTCTCTTTAAGGGGAAAACATTTTTCCCCAACCACAATTATTTATTTATTTTTAGTATCTCAATTCTACAAAGAACTGTAGCTGTCTAGAAAAAAATACACTGAAACAAAGTGATATTTTCTAAAAAGAGTGAAGAGCTGGCACACAGGGGAAAGTCCAATAAAAGAAATACACAGCTGGAAGATATTGGTCCACACAGAATATACACCTTGTTTTCCTGACCATTTCCTAATGGAGAACCCCTAGTTTTGACCATAATCTTCATAGCAATCAAGATGAACTTTTAAACAAGATCACTTGCATGATTTGTGGTATTTATAAAACAGAAAAATATGTATTTATTAAGAAGAAGAGCTTGCTGTAGCACTGACAGCCCTGATATTGATATCATGAAGAATAAGAGGACGAATGTCTGTATCTTGCCCATCTTGCTGGCTAGAACCAACACATGACTCCATATAAGCATAAAACTCAGGATATATAATCCTGTCCTATGTTCCTTCAGCTAGAACAGAGACAAGCAGCACTAATAATGTCCAAACCAGGGATCTTCCAAAATAAAGAGTTATAGATACTCAATATCATTTCAATTTTATATGCATAATGATATCAAAAGGGCTGGGTTTATTTTGTTTGTTTTGTTTTGTTTTAGCCTGGGCTTGCCTCAAATTTGAGACCCTCCTGTCTTAGCCTCTCCAGTGCTGGGATTGCAGGCATGTTCCACTAGCCCTACCTAGGATTTTTACTTCTGTCAATCTAAGTCAATGATATGGTGTGAAAAATTATTTGATAAAAATAATTCTATGAGGAAACAAGGATTATTAGAACATATCAGTGGAAGCAATTAAGGGAATATGATATCAATATGAACAGTATCAATACCCACATTTATTACACAACAGTGTGTGTGTGATTTTCAATGGCTGACTACTTCAGAATTGCCTCTGGAGTGGATTGCCACATCCTTCTCCCACTTCTGCTAGTGTTGGAAATCGAACTCAGGACCTCAGAGACTGCAGAGCGGCACTCTACCAACTGAGCTAAATCCCAGCTCAGTTGGCAGAGTGCCACCCTGCAGTCTCTAAGGTTCCAGACTCAATTCCAGCACCACAAAAATGGGAGGATGTGGCAATTCACTCCTGAGGCAATCCCAAAAGAGTCAGCCATTGAAAATCCTATGAGGCCCACTATGAGTCAGACATAACTCATCAGCACCTAACAACAAGAAGTGTGTTCGTGACATGTTATATTTTGTGCCACTGAAACTAATTTAAATAGAACCAGAACTAGTTCCTAGCAATACCAACTGCCTTGGGAAGCACCACTTGGTCAGTTCATCAGACAAATGCAGTGTCATTGACTGTGAGAGATGCTGTAGCCCAGTGCTGTCACCTGCCTTGAGGAGTTCTCCTGGGAACCTCCACTCTGGTGTTCCTTGGTCCTTGGTTCAGTCACAGAAATGATTTTCAGGGCAAGTTAGAGCTTGAAACTGAGTTGCAAAGTTTATTGGGTAAAATAAGGGATAGTACCTGCTTCAGGATGAAGCATGGCAGCATAAAGAATGAAAGACGCTGGTGGAAACAATAACACAAATCCAAGACATGACTGTGGGCCTCTGCAGAGAGAGAGGGTCATGCTGAATGTCTTCACGATGAATATATATGATCTGGGGGGCTTTTAATTTATATGGCTTGATCAGGTCCCAGCAGGGGCATTGTATAGACTTACAGATAGGTAAAGGAGCATTGTTAAAATGCCTAGATTGGGATAGTAGAGGAAAATCTTACTGTACATTCAGGCACAAGGAAACTGCCTAGGCCTGTTCATTGTAAGTATAGCGGATGAGCTGGTTTTCTGAGATTCCCAGAGATGCTCATGAATCTATGCAGACAGTTCTCACAGCAGCTTTCCTTTTTTTTTTTTTTTTTTTTTTGATTGTGTTGGAATTCTCAGCTGAAGAGATTCAGACCATCCCCCAGGGTGAAAACTTTTCCTTCTCATGTCCCCAAAATGTTCTCTGTCTATAAGTATTGAAATTCGAAGAAGGTAGTCCTAGGAAAAAGTCAGTTTTACAAAGGACTATTCAAAAACACTCCATATTATGACTCTATTTGTTTTTATTTTTAAAACTGACATTTATACTGATGTGACATTTTCTTAATCCCTTAATGACTTCTGGTTGAAATACCAACACTCAGAGAGAAAGTCATAATGTGAACGCAATATTACATTTATAAAGCATGCTAATATTAGAAGGCAGGGATGTAGGTCTTAACCAGCCTACAGATCAGCACAATTGTTTTAAGAGCACCATCTTTGGGATTACTGACTTTATCTTTCTTGCCTCAAAAATTTTCATTCACCTGGTTCTAAGTGTCCACAAAATAGATAGGCCAATGATCAATGACTTTGCATTTGTTTCTTAACTTTTATTTTTTAGAAAATCATGGGGGGAACGAAGAGGCACTGACTCAAGCAATTAGCTAGGAAAGAGAATAGAGATTTTATTTTTTCTGGTACAGCAAATTAAAAGTGTTTCTGGAAGACCCAAGGGTTTCTTTAGCAATGAAAGCAGGCCCATTGGCTGCTTATTCACTGTATTTTCACATCTCACTTCTAACACTGAATGATAGGGCTTATCAAATGGATACTTGCCCTCCAGGAATTATAAAAACAATAATAAAAATAATGAGTTAAATGATTGTTTAAAAAATAAAAAAAATGTTTTTATCCTCAACAGGGTATCAAAAACTTCTATAACAATTTTTTTAATTGCCCAAATGAAAGCCTTAAACTCAGGTACCTTTATATTTCAGTTGCAATTCTAGATAAAAAATTTTAAAACTTAGTGTCTACTCCATAACTTACCATAAAACTTGCACAGGTTCCTTTCAATGGGTAGTCTTGGCTGCAATTACACTAAATAATAACCAAAGTGAAAAATTGAATTTCTGACTAACCCTGGCAGTCCAGCTCCTTATATTCGAATGATATAAGAGATCAGCTAATAAGACCTCACCATGCGTGGCTCTAAATGTTATTGATGGCCCTAAAGCAAGTCTACCTTTTAAAAATCCTTCCTTGTGCTTAGTCTTGTTATCACTGTAGAGTGACTTACATGCCATTGACTCATGATTTATAGTGAGTTTCTCATTATTTGTCTTAACTTATGACATTATAATTTCATTAAATATCCTCTGGTTTCCATGTTAGCAGAGAAGATGTTAAATGTTTGATTAGGGTTCCTGCTATGGTACGTGCTGTTGCTGAATAATACCCTGTTCATTCCTTATTCCCTTTCATGTACTCATAGGGTTTTCAATGGCTGATTGCTTCAGAAGTGGGCTGCCACGTCCTTCTCCCATTTTTGCGTTGCTGGGTATCAAACCCAGGGCCTCAGAGAGCACAAAGCAGAACCCTACTAACTGAGATAAACCCCTTTAAATCATATCAGTTTGCATATTTTAGGTACTTTTCATGACTTCTGATAACTTGTGTTGCCTTTCCCCCAATCAATCCATCTCTTCATTGGAAGTTCTAAAATTTCTTGGTTCTTTAATGCCAACGTATGTGTTTTCCACAGAGCAGCGATTTCCTGCCACTGCAGGCTCCACCATCAGGAATTCTAATTTACGATGACTTTCTGATATAAAAGCATACAAGGAAGGCAGGGGCCATGATACACACCTGTAATTCCCTCAGCTCTGGAGGCAGAGGCAGAAGGGTGACAATTTCAAAGCCAGAGGTAGCCTGCACAAATTAGCAAGACCCTCTCTCAAAATAAAAAAGGGGCTAGGGGTGAAGCTCAGTGGTGAAACACTTGTCTAGCATGCTCAAAGCCATGCTCCAGGCTCTGGGATCAACCTCCTAGTACCCAAGTGCTGATAAAAAATAAACAACCAACCAAATAAAAGGTTAAAAAAAAAACTTGCAGAGTGGGTTCTCCCTTGTATCCAGAACTAACCAGAGATGTAGGGAAAACTACTTTGGAAATATAATTTGAAGGTCTTCCTTATTTATTTCTCTACAAACACCAAAATATAGGCAAGTAATCTGTTTAGTAACCTGATTCAGAGAAGGTGATACTCGTATGTAGAAGATGTAAAAAATCATTTGCAACATTTTCTGCTGCATTGATGCCATTTCCAGGAGTCCACAAGAAAAATCACAGCTTAATAAACTACTTATCTAGTACTTGGGTGGTGCCTAGCCACCTTTTTCCCTCCTTTTCCTCACAACGTAAAAATAATATACACATGCACAGAATTGCTGGAACTATCAAAATAACTAAGAACAAGAACTAAGACAGTGTGAAATTGGTGTAAAGACAGTCCCTATCCTTCCATCTATAAACTAATCCTGTTTTCCTCAACTCATTTTTATTGGATAAAGTGAAGAAGAAGTAAGAAAAAATTTTCAGATTTATACTCATTTATAAATTCTCATTTAAATATGTCTACTTGTTAGCATTGCCATTTCAATAGTTAATGAGTTCTACTCTCAGGGAGGGCTAGCTCAGTTGATAGAGTGTTTGGCTACATGTGCTCTGAGGCCCTGGAGTCAATCCCCAACACTGAAAAATGGGAGAAGGACCCATCGGCACACTCCCAAAATAATCAGCCCATCACAAACTCTATGAGTAGTAAAGAAGTACTGACATAGTGTTGGGCATGGCACAGTGTCGAGGAGCATTTTGTTCTGTTGTACATGGGGTCACTTTGAGTCAGACCCAACTCAACAGCACCTCATAACTCCTCTCAGAAAAGCATCATGCTCAGTTCCAAGACTACAAAACAATAAGTTATGTTTCTGAGCATAGAAATCAGAAATTAAGCAGTGGAAGAGGCAAAACCTTGTGCCATCATGGACAATTTCAAATATAAAATTTGTTGAGCATAAGTGATTTTTAAATTTGATCATAAAATCCATAAATTTGATGTAAGTCAATCACAGTCTATTCGGATGGAAAGGAAGGCAGTGGCTTTGCTTCACACTAGCCCACTGACCTCAGATCTCTGATCTGTAGAGCCTACAGCCCCTTCTAGGTCTATGTTCCAGGTGTTTGGAGCCACTTTACTAATGATCTCTGTCTTGTTATAACTTTTTCTGACTCATTCCTCTTATTTCTCTTTTGCAGATTTTGTTTATGGGCATGATGACTGAGTACTATCACTACTTTTTCACAACCCTGGTAAGTACATTTGATAGAAATGTATGATACATTATAGTAAGCATCTCCATATATTATTTCAAAGTCAGCCCCTCCAGAATCAAAGGCAGGATATTGTCATGGAGATTTGCCTTACTTTCTTAAGGATTTTTCAAATTCAGAAATTTCCCTTTCTTTTTTTAATAAGCATTAATGCATGTGCCCCTGGAAATTGATGAAATTCCATTAAATAGAAAGTATCAAAGTACAAACTATTCATAAAGATGCATCATCTACATTATCCACCTACTATATCTATTAGTGGTAGAAGGACCTGGCAATCCACTCCCAAAAGACAATCCACCATTGAAAACCCTATGAACAGCAGAGAAGCACTGACAATAGTGTTTCACCTATTGCATGTAGGGTCGCTATGAGTCAGAAACCGACTCGATGGCACCTAACAATAACAACAACGTATCCATTAGAAAGCATGCTGAAGTGTGTCTTAGCATTCTTTGGTCAGATATGGTTTTCCTACTGCTGTCCAGGAGACAAAAGGGTTGAGCCAGAGTCACCAGGCAGATGCTTGGAGAACTGTCAAGAAGTAGAGTTTGGGAGGCACTCTGAACATTGAACATTTTACACCATTAAGAAAAAAATATGGCTTTAAACCACAGAGGTTGAAAAGAAACTCTAATGCCTTTAATTTTGAGAAATTATCAACTCAAGGGAGAATGATTTAAGGCATTTAATGCACCAAAATGATATTATAGCTCTCATTCAATCGACTTCAAAGTTTTCCCTCTCTCTCTCCCTCTCTCCCTCTCTCTCTCTCTCTCTCTCTCTCTCTCTCTCTCTCTCTCACACACACACACACACACACACACACACACGCACACGCACACACACACACAAACACACCAATCCCTCCAATATCCGCAGATTGCCCAGGTCACTTTCTTATATGAGAGGAAAACACCCAACCAGCCCCCTCTTCTAATCTGGAAGGGTGTGTCCAGTAAAATCTACTCACACTCTGGTGAGAATAGGTAGTAAGTGTACTGATTAGCAAATAAAATTGACAAGCTTACCTGGTGAATAGGGGAGAAGGACATGGCAGTCCATTTCCTAAACAATCCCAAAACAATCAGCCACTGAAAATTTTGAGAATCGCTAAGAGTCAGATACAACTGGATGGCACCTAACAACAACTACAAGCTGGTGAATTTGAGAATCAAAGAATTTGGAATAATGACCAAGGTGTTGTCATACCTGCCCATAATTAATTGCCCATAATTAATTCCATTCCTGATTCAAGTGTCCCTGAAAGCATGGGAATCAGGGGTGTACAGAGACACCATGAGATGAATGTTTTGGAATACTTGTCAAAAATCACTGCTACTCCTGAGGTTGGAGTGGGGAAGTGGGGTGCACTAAAGCTTCTGTAATCTTCCACCTCCACCTTCCTTCTCTCCTTCCCAGTTCCTCTTTTTGAATAGTCAAGGGAGATGGTAAAGACTGCCAAGTGTCTTTCTCTGCTAATACATATGGCTCTTTCCCCATCACCACAAATGCCTGGGTACCACTTAAGATGATATGGCAATGAGCCTCAGAACTTTCTACCAGCCCCAGCTGTGCACATCCTGAACAGCTGGTTTTGGAGCAGTGTGAGAGGCCAGGAACCCTAGTATCTAGGAAGGCTGGTCTTCAATGAGGGATCCTGAGAATGCTAAAGTGCACAGTATTTATTTCTATCTATACCTTACTCTCTTGCTTTTCTCATCCTGAGCTCACAAGAGGATGTCACAAATAAGACCCTGAACTTTTCACATTCTGTATTACATGGAAACCCCAAATAGAAGGGCAACCTAACTTTGCACATGTTTAATGTATTCATTGAATGGAATTAAGTATGTGTGCTGGAATTTTCTGTGAAATGTCTTGTAGCTTGGGTAGCTTTCCCTCTATTCACTGAATGTGATAAAGAAGTTGTTTTCTAGCTCACTCCTTACATTTGCTTCCTTAAGTATTTTCCTATTATTGTTATCTGCATTTTGTCCTATATTGCTTTTGTATTCTTGCCATTTTTGCCCATGAGCATTAACAAAACTTTTGAAAACATTAGGTACTTGGTGAAAAGAAAAAAAAAATATATATATATATATGTATATATATTGTTGTTGTTAGGTGCCGTCGAGTTGGTATCCGACTCATAGCGACCCTCATAGGGTTTTCAATGGCTGATTGTTTCGGGATTGCCTTGGGAGTGGATTGCTAGGCCCTTCTCCCACTTTTGCGGTGCTGGGAATTTAACTCGGGACCTCAGAGACTGCAGCGCAGCGCTCCTCCAACTGAGCCAAATCCCAGCATATATATATATATATATATATATATATATATATATATATATATGTGTGTGTGTGTGTACATATACATACATACACACATATGTATATATATACATCTATATGTATACATATATACATATGTATACATATATATACATATATACATACATATATACATACATATGTACATATATACATATATATGCATATAAAGTTTATGCAAACTTTAATGTATATACATATATACATATATATGTGTATATATGTATATATACATATCATATTTGTATATACATATATACATATATACATGTATATATACATATATATATATGAGAATACATCATTTGTGCTACTGAACTAGCAGCACAGAGCTTACACTCTTCCAATTCTACCACCTCATCCAAAATAATTTTGGGAAAAGACAGCAATATAAAAAAGTTCTTCAAAAGAAATCTGTGCACATCTTGGGCAAATGCAAATAGCTTTGGAATAGCCACTATTATCACAATAATGTACCATCTTATATTGCACTTTCAGAAAGCAGTTTCATTGTTAGACATTTCTATGAAAGTGTTGTTGTTATTGTCGTTAGGTGCTATTTTCAAAGTTTGGTTTATTCTGAAATCCGTTATATTTTTAATGATATATTTTTGAGTGTAACTTTTTTGGAAACGATCACGTTAGTCTGCTTTAAATGCTGATCAGCTTGTTGAACTTCTGGTTTATACCTAGCTTCATCTGTCATGGAAAACACTGGAGTGGGTTACAACTTTTTCTGAAACACTGTCTGAAAGGGAATGAGTTCTATTGTTAAGATGTCCTCCCTCCCACACAATGTACGATCCAGTATGTTCTTTGAAGAGACCCTTTGTTTCTTATTCTGAGCTTATGTCCAGTGAGCATTGTTTATGCCCTCATTGTATAAAATATGAGGTATTATCAGTGTGCCAGGGATTGGTAATTTTTCCTACCAGGGAGATCTACCAGGGAGGTCATATACATTTGCAGTTTCCAAATTTCACCTCCATAGCATGACCCAGAACAGCCTGAAATGGCAAGATGTAATAGACAAGACAGAAAAATATAACAGATATCAGAATAAACCAAACTTTTAAAATAACAGCTAACAATAACAACAAAACTTTCATACTGCCACTGGCCAGTTATTCATTCGTGCATTGGTCATGTTACCACTTAGAACTTCATTTTCTTCATTACTAAAAAAAAAGCATTGAACAAAATGAACACAAAGATACTCCTCAAAGATTATATCCTATAAAGAGAATTCTTAGTTCTAAGAATAGCATATCCTGTCCCCAAGGGCATACTGAATATTGGTAACAAATTTTCTCTTGCCCTGCAGCCATACCACTGTAATGTCAGATTCCGTCAGATCTCAGAAGCTAAGCAGGGTCAGGCCTGGTTAGTACTTGGATGGGAGATGACCTGGGAACACCAAGTGCTGTAGGCTTGGGAGAAGGACTTGGAAATCCACTCCTAAAAACAATCTGCCATTGAAAACCCCACGAATAGCAGAGAAGCACTAACAGTAGTGTTTTGTCTATTGTACATAGGGTTGCTATGAGTTGGACACCAACTCGATAGCACCTAACAGCAATAACAATTTTCTTGAGCAGAGCATGGTGGAACACGCCCGTAATTCCAGTGGCTCGGGAGGCGGGGGTAGGAGGATTGCAAGTTCGAGACCAGAGGCAGTCTGTGTAATTTAGCGAGATCCTGTCTCAAAAAGTAAAAAAAAAAAAAAAAAAAAAAAAAAAAAAAAAAAAAAAAAAAAAAAAAAAAAAAAAAAAAAAAAAAAAAAAAAAAAAAAAAAAAAAAAAAGGGCTGAGGGCACAGCTCAGTGGTCCAGCACTTGCAAAGCATGCAAGCACTGGGTTCAACCTCCAGTACCACAAAAGCAATTTTCTCATATTGGTTTATGCAAACTTTAACAGTATTGCAACAAATTGGATGAAAATGAAAACTGCTGCCTTAGAGTGTCCCAGGCAGCATGTGAATGGAAAGCCATGGGAAATGTTCTTTCATAGATATGGTATAGTAGTGGTTGCCATTTTATTTTAATCCATTTGTTTTTTCTGCAATTATTAATTTTCTTTTGTATCAAGAGCTTCAGTAATGCTAATTTATTTCTTTGTTTATCATTTTTAATACTGGACAGGACTTGTTTGCTTTAGATCTGGAGCTCTACAGGTACAGTGGTGTAAATATGACTGGGTTTCGGCTGCTAAACATTGACAACCCTCACGTATCATCCATCATTGAGAAGTGGTCCATGGAAAGGTTGCAGGCCCCACCCAGACCTGAAACTGGTCTTTTGGATGGCATGATGACTGTAAGTAATTTTAAAACGAAATCATTTGAGATCATGTTTGAATTCCTTGAGGGCTAGGGTAAGAAACTTGTATGCACTCTGTACTGTGAAGAAATAGTATTATAACATGTGCTTTGTCTTGTATGAGAGAGAAACGGGGCAGTTTTTAAAAGTATTTTAAAAGACTGTGCCTGGCTACCATCAACAGCTGTGCTTTGAGTGAGTGTCATAGTGCAGCTATGGGCGCCTGCAGAGGAAAGATCAACTGGCCTGAATGGAGCTGAAGAAGAAGCTCTTCAAGCGTGCTGGAGGGTGGTGAACGAGCATTGGCAACTGAGGCACCAGATGGTTGATGCTGTGATAGACAAAGGGCTGATCACAAGGGACCACCTCAAGAAGCCAGTGTCCAGTGCCCTTGCCAACATTGCTCTGTTGGAGAGGAAGTGAAGAAAACTCCTACAGCAGATCTGGCTTGCCCAGAAAGAAAAAGCAGCCATGGAAGTCAAAGCCCCCTCAAAACCAACCAGGACTAGTGAAACACAGCCCAAAATATAAAAGAAGATAAAAGCCCCACAGGATGCAGACAGGGAGGACCTCGAAGATGAGAGGTAAAGTTTTTACCTCTTCTACCAGAAGTTGAGAAACTGGAGCCAGGAAGGATTTGGTGGTTGTTTCAGAGAACTTCCGAGAAAGCCTGCCCCCACCCTCTTACCTCTTACGAGCTTCCTCCTCCATAGTGGCCTACTGACCTTGTTTAGAGGGATGTATTGGGAGGGAAGAGGGCACAGAAGAAAGACTGAAGAGGACCCTCTAAGCAGTCAACCCCATTTGTAATAAAGCCCTAGATCTTTGACAGAGGAGTATGGTTAAGTGCAGCAGTGGGAGGGGGCATGCAAAGAGGTCTGTGAATGTGGATGGAGATATCCAGAAGCAGGTCCCATAGACCTTGCCTGAGCAAAGGCACCAAGGTGCCAGCTTCTCCAATGGCCCCATCTCCCGAGTGAATGACATTCTGACTTTTCCATTTCTGACAAAGACAGAGATTATTGTAGGATGACAGGGGATCCTGATACCAGACCTGCCACTGCCCCTGTGTGACCAGATTGAGCAAGTCATTTTACCTCATTTGTCCTGTTTTCCTTACTGGATTATGTGTTTAATAAACAAATAAATAGAAAAAAAAAGAGCTGTGCTTTTTCAGCTTCTTGATTGTACTTGTCACTGACAAAAAAAAGTTGAGAAGAGTGGCCACCACTAGCAGCCAAATGAAGAGAAAGCAGGAAGCAAAGCAGGGGCAAGTGAAGAGTGTTTATGCCTGGGAATGTGGCCTCAGAAGGGGTGGAAATAGAAGGAGCACGTGCCTATGAAAATTATGCAGAACCAGTTTGCCTTCTTCACTTCTGCCACATCTCGGCAAGTGGAAGCAGATGTGGAAAAATGCCAGATTGACGTACGGACTGTGCATGCACGTTCTTCCTGTTCTGGATACATATGGGTGCCCCTCTGCAGATATTGACAGTGCTTAACACTGGCCATATGTCGCTCTTGAAGCACATGCCAGGCTTGCCTCCTTGCAAGTCAGAGGTACTCTCCCGAACAGAAAAATTGCAAACTGCCTCATTAGAGAGCTCCTTGCTAACATCATCATTTGTCTCCTGTTGTCAAATGTCCTACCCTTGCTTTATTTCTCTAATGAGGCTCCCAGAGTGACAAAGAAAATAGCAGGAAATAATTTTTAAAAAATGCTACCTGTGTAGGCACAGTGGCATCTTAGGGGAAAGATATTGGGAATGCAAACAGGTAATATAGCCTTTTAAATTGGCATAGTATTTCATTCTCTCTCCCCATCATGCAGAAAAGTACTCTTGCTTTTAAGATGCAATTTACTGATCACTGAAAGTTGTCATCTCCCTGAGAAGTAAACTTAGGATTTGTTTTTTCTTTTTTTTTTTTTTCTATGAGGAACAAATAAGTTGAAGATATAAATGAATAAATGAAGTGGTTCTGAATGATTCCATGTTCAGAAGTCCTCGACTCTTCTATAAACATGAAATAACTCTTTAAAACTCATAATGATCTGATAGATAATGATGGAAAGCATTTTGGTACAAATGAGCCTTGGGATGATTTAAAACATTGCTTTGAATAAAAATAAGTAGAGACTATCCAGGGAAACATTAGACTTTTATAAGGGAAGGGGATGCTGCCTCCCTGCCTCTCATCAAGATTTGTATCATGGGATGAGCTTTCAAATAATTTTTACTTGTGCGTGGTATGTATAACTAAGGAGTTAATGTTTTTGAAGCTATTTTCACACAGAGTGTGGATTCATGCCAAACATTAAATATTCATCACAAGTATGGCTTACTTTACCAAGAAAGTATCTGTGTGTTCATGTGTTCAGTTCTACTGAGTGGACAGAAGAGTGTATACATATTGTGGAAGATGAAGAAAGCCATAGAATAAAGAAAATAGGACAATGCGATTCTTTGGAGTCAGGCTAGGTTCAGGGTGATGCTGCCTACCAAGGGCTATTACTAGTGGCTTAGGCTAACAGCATGTCCATGAGCAGGAAGCAGGGTGGAGTTCAGTCTCAATGGATAGAAGATATCCTATTCTGTCTAGAATCATGCAGCCTAAGACAGAGGTTTCACGGCTGAGTTCTTATTGCTAGCATCATCATCATCATCATCATCATCATCATCATCATTATCTATAAAAAGGAAAGTCAGCATTTACCAGACCGGAAGAGGATGGTTCACCAGAGTGGTATAAACATGAATAGAATAACCACTATGTCATGTCAGTCTCATCAAAAAAAAAGGGGGGGGGGGTTGGAATGCAGCACTAACTAAAAAATTGGATCCAACAGCCATACAGACAGAGCTTTGAAATTAATCATGTGAAGCATGCTGTTGACCAGTATTTATCCAAAGTGTCTGCATGGCACTTCATTCTTTATTTTCGTTTTACCTGGATGTGATTAATTTAAGGACATAGAAACCGAGTCTTGTGGAGGTGAACAGCTATGTATAAGGATGTCCTATGGATCAATCACTGAGTAAGAGCACATCCCATGTCCCCAAGTCCAGATCCAATGCTAACAAAAATTTGCTTTCAAGCTGCCTATAGCCAAACTCTTTTTTCTCTGCCTTAAAGATAAAAAGTTCTGGGATTTCAATTCCATTGTGTCTATGTATTAGATCCTATATTTTTATTCATTCTTGCATGTTAACCACTTGTTGCTCCCACTTCCTAGAACCCATCAATATCCTCAAATAACTCTTAAAATACCACTTTACCAAAAAGGCTTTCTATGAACCAGTAGATATTATGGTAGCTTCCTCTCTGTTATTCTCTCTGCCCTTACTTGTTTTACTTTTCTTCATAGTCCTTAGAACCTCAGATGTTATATTTTGATTCATTGATATAATGCTTTCCTCTACAAAAATTAAACTCTGTGAGTTCAGGTACTTTGTTTTTCTGTAAGCTGATCTATCCCCAGCCCCATAGAAGGCTGGCACAAAGTAAGTCTCAATAAATATGTATTTAATGAAGATATTAGTACAATAAACATATTAGTATTAATAGTTATACTAATAATAGTTAACTAATAATAGTTATTAGTACAATAAATATATTAATTAAAATTCTACTGAAACAAAAGATGTTAAATGAAAAATATTTGTATAGCCCTGAAATATTCCCATGAAAATCTTAAGAATTTCCTATGAATAACATGCGATGTAAATAAATGTAAATAATAAACATAGAGATTATTCTAAAGTGATAAGATTATTTTAACTATTATTAATATCACTACTATAAACAATTATGAGTGCTGGGTTTTAGCTCAATTGGTAGAGCACTGGTCTGTAGTCTCTGAGGTCCCGAGTTTGATTGCCAGCACTGCAAAAATGGGAGGATGTGGCAATCCACTCCAGAGGTAATCCTGAAATAGTCAGCCATTGAAAACCCTGTGAGGGTCAGACAAGACTCAATGGCACCTAACAACAACAACACAAAGCAATTATAAGTAATGCCATGACTATAATAGAATTGTATTCTCTGAAATTGTGTCTTATCTCATTATTCTCCAAGGTGAATTTCCCTACTGCTGCCATTTATGGCCATATTTTTGCATGTGCTACATATATTTATAGATTTATACATTTGGGATATGAATATATAATATAGGAATTAGAAAATAATATAGAAAAAAACATGCATTTTTACTTCCTGCCTACTTATCTATTTTGCTTTTTGTTTTAATCATTAAAATTTTCTTAGAATCTCACACACTAAACAATCCTCAAAAATATTATTATATATGTCAAAACACATCCAAGTCTGAAAATAGAGAAATCAATCATACTCAAGTTCAAAGAATCTTGACTCTAGACTTAAAAATAGATTTAATTAGAGAAAAAATTGACTTGAAAAATAGAGTTAAATTTGAATTAAGGAACTTACTGAATCAATAGAGTTCTAAAACAGTAAAACTCACTATTAAAAAAGTACCTATCTTGAGACCTAAAAAGAAAGTATTTTCATCAACAGAAGTGTTAACTAACACATTAGAAGTATGGGAAAATTTTTGTAAAATCTATTTTGTTTCTTTTACTACGTTTAAGTTTTTCCCAGCACTTGGGCAGATTCAATCTATTGGCTTATGGATAGACCAGGGTAATAAAATAGCCCTCTCTCAAATGGATTCTTCGCTGGTTGTGGACCAAAATTATGTATGAGTGAGGACTGCATAGGAGACACAGAAGCGACAGAACACTAACCTATTATCCACCTTCCCAGTTGCTGAAAGGCATTCACAGTGTGAAGTTGAGAATTAGCTTTATCCCAGATGTAACATTTCCTATAATCATGGTCCAGAGAGAAAAAATCTTTGGATAACCACTTTGAGTGATGAAAGATGACAGACACCTAGATTTGTAGAAAAAGAAAGATCCTTCCAGATAAACCAAGCCTAGGCTTAGATCCTCGCTCAGTCTTCTGACTAAGTGGACTGAGCAGGTTAGTGAGCCTCTTTGAAACTGCTTGCTGGTCTGTAAATCTGTATAATATCTTACTCTATCATTCTATTGACCAAATTGAATAACACATACAAAGCTTCTAGGGTATAAGAATTAATTTACTTGATGATACTTGCTGTGTTTCAAACTTTTAGTCAAAAAAAGAACAAAAAACCTTCTGAAATGCCAAGGCATTTTATTACTTCTTCATTATAAAATAATAAGGTTATTGTTTATTTGTATTACTATTCATTTATAAGGGGCACATGCCTTGTATTATACTAGTAGCCCAAGATATCCCATTACCTGGCACTTGTGAGGCCTTATATGAACCATACATACATAGTTTTGCAACTCCATATATAGTTCTCTTTTCCTTCTTGCTCACTGTCTCTCTGGAAATCTGGTAAATATTCATTGAGGCTCAAATTATGCCAACTTCTCTGCAAAGCCTCACTGGGCCTGCTGGGACTGCTATACAGCTTACTGAATTTCTAGATTGTGAGTAAGTGCTGATCTCTTTGCCGCCTTCCTTCACTCATTTCCAAACCCCATGCATTTGTGGGCAGCTCTTCCCTACCCGCTGAGTGCTCAGGTGCTCAGGGTGAGCAATGCCTACTCTATCGCTTCAGCTTCCTCAGTAGCATGCTCTTCTACAAGCTTGTGCTCCCCAGCAGGGCTCAGGCAGGCCAAATGCTAGTCCTCCCACCTTGACAACACCCTCATCACCTCACGGAGACAAGTCTCAGAAAAGAGGAAAACTATCCCATATTAAGTAGAAAATTCCTGTTGGCTTTCCATCATCGATGAATAATTTGGACTTTAATCGAGCAATGTTACCACCAGACTAGAGAGGTAGTTCAGGAAATTGGGCGGAAGAAGAGGTGTTATTTGGGAGTGCTTCTTTCCCAGAAAATTCCTTCCTCCATCCATATCAGGTTAATAAATATTCCCAAATTTGCAGAGAAAATAGGAAAGTTATGCTTCTTGCTCAGTTCCTGTCTAAAATCTAGGTCTTGCTCCCAGTCTCCTCCAGCTTTCTCCAAGAGAAATCATCAACTATACAGGCAGCAAAGTATGGGGACATTTTAAGGCTATGTAATCCTAATCCCTAAAGTGAGGTGGCATCTCTTTAGTTTGCATTGGGAATTGCCATGCCAATCCTCAGGTTTCATGATTTGCTCAAAGAACTCCGAACTCAGCAAAGTTGTTCCACTCCCAATGACAGCTTATTAGAGAATGATGATTACAAAAGATGAAGAGTCAGGTCATCAAAGGCAAAAGGTCCAGAGGGCGGAGTCCAGGGGAAACCAGGCCCAAGTTTCCCAGGGTTCTGCTTCATTGGAGTTACATGGAAAACAGTTAACTCTCAGCAATGATGTGGAACAATATGTGTGAAGAATTGCAAGTCAGGAATCTTAGCCAAGTTTTAGTGTCAAGGGTTATTACTGGAGGTTAGTCACATAAGCATAGAGCACCCCGTAACTGACCTTAGTCTCCAGTCTTTCTTGAGGTCAGATTAGATACAACAGGGCTCAGAACTTCAGGTCAACAAAATATATTCATTCACCATAATCACACTGTTAGCACAAATTATATGACATGGCCCAATACCCAGGATTACAAAGACCCTTCTTTCCACACAAGATATTCCAAAGGTTTAAATCTTGTCTCCCAGGAGCCAATCAAGGGGCGGGCTTTTCTTTTTCAGGATTTGAGCATCCCAAGCCCGTTGAGTTAACCTTTTACTGTGAACTGTTATGATAACCCAAGAACGTGTACTGAGGAGAAGCCAGCTCTCAATATGCTTATTTCATCATCTAGGTTGTGGTAAAAAGGTTTTCTTAGGGGCACTGAGCAATGTGATTTCACCCAGACTTTCAATATGTATAAAATGTGAGCCTAAATAGGTTTAGAAAGAGAGAATTTGAAACATAGGCCAATTTCTATTACATTACCTGTTACCAAGAATGAATTGAGAGTTACTGCTCAATAGACAGCCCTCCAGCACAAAACTGCAAAGGAGAAGAAACACACTGGTAATTTCTTAGTGCATAACATTTCCCCATCTAAGAAAACATTTTATGTCAAGGGGTACCATATTTTTAGAATAAATGGTTTTCTTCTCTGGATTTCAAAAGCCCTAATCAGATCTATAGTTTTGAACCATTTCATTGCCTATACAAGTATGAAAACAGCCTAAAGAAAGCAAGTTAAATTCTTTTCTAAAGTGAGTTTATGGAAAATTCAACATCATTGGAATATCACTCTTTACATGTCTATCAAACAAATCATTCAGTAAATTAATGAATACATTTGGCCTTCTGTATCTGCAGGTTTTGCCTCTGCAGATTCAATCAACTGTGCATCAAAAATGTTTAGGAAAAAAATTCATCTGTACTGAACACATGCAGATTTTTTTCTTGTAATTACTTCTAAACGATGCAGTAAAACAGCTATTTACATAGTGTTTATGTTGTATTAGGTATTATGAGTAATCTAAAGATGATTTCCCCATGTATCTATCAGCTTGTTTCACTGTGGGGGCTTGCATGTTGTCCTGGTGATGAAAACTATGCCACCAGTATTTCAGATACCAGCAGGGCCACTCGTGGTGGACAGGTTTCAGCTGAGTTTCCAGACTAAAGACAGACTAGGGAGAAGGACCCACCAGCACACTCCTCTTTTTTTTTTTTTCTTGCGGTACTGGGGGTTGAACCCAGGGCCTTGCACTTGCACACTTGCATGCTCTGCAAGTGCTGGATCACTGAGTTGCACCCCAGCCTATTTATTCATTTTTTGAGGCATTTTTTTGTGGCGTGCTAAATTACACAGACTGCCTCTCGTCTCAAACTTGCGATCCTCCTGCCTTGCCTCCCAAGCTGCTGGGATTACAGGTGTGCGCCCCTGCACCCGGCTAGCAGCCCACTCTTGAAACTATTAGCCATTGAAAATTATATGAGAAGCATTGTCAAATATAGTGCCAGATAATGAGCTCCCCCCAAGCAGGAAGGCATTCAAGAAATGACTGGAGAAGAGTTGCGTCCTCAAGGTAGAGTCAACCTTAATGATTAGAATGGAGTAAAGCCCCTGGGACCTCTTTTTGCTGATGTGGTACAACTCAAAATGAGAAGCAATATATTGGCTGTAACATTTGGCTCAAATGTAAAAAGACTGTGGGCCTTGCACAGCGCTAGGTAGTGTTTTGTTCTGTTGTACACAGGGTCATGAGTCAGATGCCACTTGTTCGCACTCAACAACAAAGATGATTTAAAGTATGTGGGAAAATGTGTGTAAGTTATATGCCTATAGTATGCCATTTTATATATTGGACTTGAGCATCCTCAGATTTTGAAATCCAGTTGTGGAATCAGTCCCCAAGATACCAAGGGAAGACTGCCCTCATACAAATTTGTAAATATATATATATATATATATATATATATATGTATTTTCTCTTAATAAAAAGACTGAGGGTATCATAGCATACTGGCTATAGTAATGAGTACTGAAATCTGTGTTTTTATCCTGAGTTGAAATTCTGACCCCTTCTCTTACTGGCTACTCAACTTCAGGCAACTTATTCTACCTCTCCCAGCCTCAGTTTCCCTGTCTATGAAATGGGAACTACACCGATTCCAAAGGTTTAATTTTCACAATTAAAGAAGCTAACATACATAATGTGCTTGCAATACCTGGCATGTAATAAATTATCAATGAATATTAACCACCATTGAGCTGTTATTGGGGTAATTAAATGAAGCAGGCAAATAACTTGTTTTAAAGATAGCACAGCTTTATGGTTAGGAGCATAAACTCTAGAACCAACTTCTGGGATTCGAATATTGGCTTTCCTACCTCTAGTTTGAAGACATAATTTAATGTCTTCTTTTCTTTTAAATAAGGTAGTAAAGGTAGAGGTGAAAATACAATGTTTTCAAGGGAATGAGAAAAGACTGGACATATAAATGCTCAGTAAATGTCAGCTATTACCATTGATTGTATTTTACAAAGCCTCAATGTGCCCATAGCTTATTCTCTCCCATTTAAACCAAAGTAGTATAGCAGACTGGTGAAGAACATAGGTGCCAGGATGAGACAGACATGTGTTCAAGCCCTGGCCATGTAACAGATTAAGTATATCAGTCACTCAATATCCATGAGTCTTAGGCTTGTCATCTACAAAACAGATTATATCAATTGTGAGTTGAAGTGATCGAAACATTTTTTAAGATTTAGCAATCACCACTACCACCACTAGCACTTCAATATATTAATTATATAAGTGAAATGATTTACCTTGAAACTTGAGATAATACTATTCTCAAAAAGTGCATTTTATTTTAAAGAATGAAGTAATATTAACTTTTTCAGTGAACATTATTGAACAAATTTTGCTCACCAAGGATTGTGCTAGACACCAAACATTGAATTTGAGCAGTTTCTACTTTCAAAAAACCCTTATTTTTTTTTAAATCAAGAAACAAGTACACAAACAAATGACTATAAATATATGGAATATGCAATGATGGAGTTTGCAAAGAATAATAAGGATTCAAAATAGAAGTATTCCTTGGTTTCAGACTGATAGAATACAACGCGCAACAATGCCTGTCTCCTCTTTCCACCTCCATTAAGACATAATCAGTACATAGTAAATGCTGAATAAATCAACTAGTTGCAGAAAACCACATGATAATTTTCATTCTGTAACATGGATTCTAGGTTTAACTCTACCAATTATCAATTATATACATATGATCCTCCACAATCAACATCCTACCTGTAGGTCAGTTTTCCCATATAATAAATAGCTTATTTTGGAGACTTACTGTAAATTTCAAATTACCTGATATATTTGAAGTTGCAGTGAAACCCCACCAGTAAAATGTGAAGGTATTAAAGATTTTATCCCCATAGAAAACTACGGGGCAATACATTTTATAAAATGCTATGAGTAATATATAAAAAATTGCAAGTAATAATAATCTCATGACGACAGTAGAAAGAAGAGTCCAATCCCAAAGAAGAATGACTCTTTTCAGTCTGTCAGGAAAACCTGTGCTGCCATGAATGACCATATTCTGATTCACATGTCTGTTCCTCAAAAAGTCTCCCCAAATTTGCTGCTGAACTTGATTCCGTGACTACAGCCTCCTCAACTCCAATAAGTGAGAGTGATCAACACAAATATTCTTATCTGGAAATCACCTGTTAGTTTGACTTGCAGGAGTTTTTTGTGTGTTATGTTGTTTATTTCCTATCAGTTTCTTCCTACCAAATATAAACCAGTAAACAGATAAATAAATATATAGGCAAATGCTGAGAGACAAAATCTGATATTGAAGCATTGACCTTTAGTACCTTCTAGCTCAATGTAGTTGTTCTTAACAGTACACTTAACATAGAAAACACTCCAAAGGTATTTGTTTCCTGAATAATATCTCTTTGTGGCTGATCTGAGTTCCTTTTTCTTTCTTAAGAACTCAAAACACAGATACAACTCCAATTTACTCTTTAGCGTAAGGTATTATTTTGGAGGAAAATAGCTATTGGTGAAGGAACACCAAACATGGCTGAAGAATAAGTGGGCTTAGAGATGACAGAAATAGAAATGAAGGAAGCAGGGGCAGTGATTTCTCAGGTAAAGGAAAATGAGCAAAGGTGGAATTGAAGATGCGGTGTGTTTTCCTCCACAGACTGAAGCAGCTCTGATGTATGATGCTGTGTATCTGGTGGCCATCGCCTCCCACAGGGCCTCCCAGCTGACCGTCAGCTCCCTGCAGTGTCATCGACACAAGCCATGGCGCCTCGGACACAGATTTATGAACCTCATCAAAGAGGCAAGTGATGCTCCCTCACAGCCCAGTTCTCCCTCAGCTTAGCCCTGTTTGATTCGGCCACTTGGTGTGGCCCCCATGGTTCTGTTCACGTGACAACTCTAACAGGGCAGAGGTCATTGCCAAAGTCTTCACAGACCACAGTGTCAAAACCTGCCTAGAAGAACTACCAGGAGTTTTCCAACGTAATGGTGAGAAGTTCAAAGAAGCTACCAGATCAAAACATTAACTTTCCTTCCTTTCAGCCACGCCCCCAGCTACTGTTGCTCCTCTACATGTAGGAATTTGTAGGTTCCTATTCCATGTTGGAATAAGAGAAGGAGGGTTAGTCCATCTCTGAATGATGCCAGAGAGTGGACACAATGTCAGTCCTTGTTCCAGATGGCGACCTAAGTCTAAGGCTATCCAAGACTGAACAAAGGGCCTGCCTTAATGATAGAGCGATTATTTTTCTCTTTGTCAACAAATGAGAAAAATATAATTCCCTTCAAAACCTACTAAGCACACTAAAGGACTTTTAACAGTACAAGGTACTTGGGAGAGGGAAGTTCTTCACTTATTGTTCTGGGATCCTAGACTCTCCTCACCTTTTCTCATTCTCTAAGGAAGTTTGAATTCTCTTTCAGAGACTATGTTCTGAGATCCCAAGACTCTTTCTATATACCTGCCTTTAAGTTATCTTTGATCCCAACCTATACCTCGGGGTACTGATGAACTTGACAATATGAAATAAGGCTCTTGAGAGCAGCTAGGCATGGCTGAGTGAGCATGATATTCTGTGATATGCCCTAGATTTTCTCAATGGGATGCAGAGGTTTGCCTCTCAAGTAAAGAGTAATTTCTTCCCTCTCCATACTGAAGAAGAATCAGATGAGGAAAAGTTACAGGTGAGAAGAATGGGAGGAAACAGTGCAAGAGAAGAATGCCCACCATACCCAAGCCTGGGGTATGATTGAAGGAAGCACTCACTCTTAGGTGTTGAGTTCATCAGACTTACATTGCTGTGACAATTACCTGAGATAAACAACTTAAGGGAGGAAGGATTTATATTTTGGCTCACAGCTTCAGAAATTTCAGTCCATGACAGACTGGCTCCATTGCTTTGGGCCTGACAGGAGATTAAATAACATCATGGTGGGATCGTGGCAGAGGAGGTCACTCACCTCATGGTTGCCAGGAAGCAGAGACTGAGGAGAGAGCTAGGCACAAGATACACCCTTGAAAGACATGCCCCTAGTGACCTATTTTATCCAATCAGGTATCACCTCATGAATTCCATTACCTCCCAGTATGCCAACAAATGATGAATCCATCAGTGAATCCATTGTTGAAGTCCGACTCCTCATGATCCAATCACTTCTCAAAGTCCACATCTCTGAACACTGTTACCTTGGTAACCAAGCCTTGAACACATAAGGCTTTTGAAGGGACCCTTCATATCTAAACCAGAGCAGGTGTGAACCCTGCACTTGCACAAGATTGAAAAGGAATTCTTCCTTAAATTTTGTGCCTCTTTCCTCATCCTTATCCTGAGAGTGCCTGCAGGAATTTAAATACCAGTTCCACTAATTTTTATTAGCCACATAACCTGGGAAAGTTACTTACGTGGCCATGTTTCAGTTTTTTCATCTGTAAAATGGGAATAAAACTATCAGCCTCTCAGCGTTAATGTACAGATAAAGAGTAAAGCTACTTCTTGTGAAGAATAGTGTGGGAGCACAGTTAAAATATAACATATTAGCAATTTTCTTACCATGGTGATGCATCAGTAACAACAGCCTGATTTGGTTTACTGAGGAAGGTCCTGGGAATTTAAAATGGGCAACAACAGCAACAAAGAAATCACAAGTAGGCATTAAATTAAATGCCTTCTCTGACAGCTACATAAATCTGACATATTGTGCCTAATAGAAGAACATCACATGGCTTCCCCTTCTCCCCACAATGATCATGCTTATGCCCTGAGTCATCATCCTGATTACCTTGATCTTTAACAAGAAAACAGCTGGCTCTCTTTTATCTCACACTAGTGCAAGGAGAGGCAGGAGCTACATAAAAGCTTAAGATCAAATCCTCAGAGCACCTTTTTCCTTATATTTATGTTGCATGAGAAGGTGAGATTACCACACCACATTTAGGGACTTTTAAAGAAATAATGACCCCCAAGGTGAGGGACCACATTGAAAAAAACAAGAAGGCATTTTATATTCATTCACTCCAAAAAGCAGATTTCTCCTTCTCAGCCTGCACAGTGGGAGTGAAAAGAGTGATATAGGGGAAAGGACATCAGAAAT
>VMDO01028253.1:0-24202 GCA_007922755.1 Pedetes capensis
CAGGAGACCAGAAGAGTTGTGGCATGACATAAAAGATATCATTCAAGAAGGAAGCAAAAAGTTCTTAAAAAGACAAGGAAAAGAGAAAAGACCAAATTACATGTCAAAAGAGACACTGGACCTTGCCCTTGAATGTCAAGCAGCTAAAGCAAAAGGAAGACATGATGAAGTTAAGGAACTAAACAGAAGATTTCAGAAGTAGAAGCTGCCTTGAAAAAACTGGCGAAACACAAGTCTCCAGGAATTGATGGAATACCAATAGAGATGTTTCAACAAACAGATGCAGCAGTGGAGGTGTTAACATGTTTGTGCCAACAGATGTGGAAAACAGCTACTTGGCCAACTGACTGGAAGAGATCCATATTTGTGCCTATTCCCAAAAAAGGGGATCCGACTGAATGTGCAAACTATTGGACAATATCATTAATATCGCACACCAGCAAAATTCTATTAAAGATCATTCAGAAGTGACTGCAGCAGTATATAGACAGGGAATTACCGGAAAACCAAGCGGGATTCAGAAGAGGGCGGGGAACCAGGCACATCATTGCTGATGTCAGGTGGATGTTAGCTGAAAGCAGAGAATATCAGAAAGAGGTCTATCTATGTTTTATTGACTATGCCAAAGCATTTGATTGTGTGGATCATAACAAATTATGGATAGCACTTCGGAAAATGGGAATACCAGAACAACTAATTGTGCTCATGAGAAATCTATACATGAACCAGGAGGCAGTTGTTCAAATAAAACAAGCAAACACTGAGTGGTTTAAAGTTGAGAAAGGTGTGCGCCAGGGCTGTATACTTTTACCATGTTGTTGTTGTTGTTAGGTGCCGTCAAGTCAGTATCGGACTCATAGTGACCCTCATAGGGTTTTCAATGGCTGACTGTTTCGGGATTGCCTTGGGAGTGGATTTCCAGGCCCTCCTCCCATTTTTGCTGTGTTAGGAATTGAACTCGGGACCTCAGAGACTGCAGTGCAGCTCTCTACCAACTGAGCTAAATCCCAGCCCACTTTTACCATATCTCTTCAATTTATACACTGAGCAAATAATCCGAGAAGCTGGACTTTATGAGGAAGAACGTGGCATCAAGATTGGAGGAGGACTCATTAACAACCTGCATTATGCAGATGACACAACTCTGCTTGCTGAAAGTGAAGAGGATTTAAAACATTTACTGATGAAGATCAAAGATCATAGCCTTCAATATGGGTTACGACTAAACATCAACAAAACAAAAATCCTTACAACTGGGTCAGCACGAAACTTCACAATAAATGGAGAAAAGATTGAGGTGGTCCAAGATTTTGCTTTGCTTGGCTCTATAATCAACACCCATGGAAGCAGCAGTCAAGAAATCAAAACACGCATTGCTCTAGGAAAAGCTGTGGCAAAAGATCTCTTTAGAGTATTGAAAAGCAAAGATGTCACATTGAAGAAGAAGGTGCGTCTGATTCATGCCATGGTGTTTTCAGTCGCATCATATGGTTATGAAAGCTGGACATTGAACAAGGGAGACAGAAAAAGAATTGATGCTTTTGAATTGTGGTGCTGGAGATGTCTATTGACTATACCATGGACTGCCAGAAGAACCAACAAATCTGTCCTAGAAGAAGTGAAACATGAGTGTACCTTGGAAGCAAGAATGGCCAGACTGCGTCTTACATATTTCGGACATGTAGTCAGGAGAGATCAATCCCTGGAGAAGGACATCATGTTTGGGAGAGTGGCAGGTCAACGCAAAAGAGGAAAACCCTCCACCAGATGGATTGACACAGTGTCTGCAACAATGGGCTTAAACATAAATAAGATTGTTTGCCTGGCACAGAATCGGCAAATGTTTCGATCTGTTGTACATAGGGTCGCTATGAGTTGGACTCAACTCGATGGCACCTAACAACAACAATATACATACATATATACATGTGCATAGATACATACATATATATGTATATATGTGTACATATACATTTGTATATATGTATGTATATATGTATGTATGTATGTATGTATATATGTATGTATATATACGTATATATACGTATGCATAACATAGATTGATTCTATTTCTCCAGTGTACATGACTGATAGAAGATTCAAAGGGAGCTCCATTTTAGAATTTTTTAAATGTACAGTATTATAATCCATTCCAGTAAGTGAGTGAGGACTAGTTGATTGTGATTGCAATGTGAAAATTAATGTATTCTTGGCTTAAATAACTCTTTCTCTTTGGACTGAAAATTTATTTCTTGATACCCATTTAAAGAATTCCAGTCAAGTCTAAGAAAAATAAGGGTAAACTGTATTTGTAAAAGAGATGCTCATGCAAATCTTTCCAGTAGCTGAACACCTGCTCAGACATGCTGTTCTGTGGGTATACATGTCTGTATTTATATTGTGAAGTTTCTATAGATGCCAATCTTGAGGGATGGAACCATTCCTTCTTTTAGAGCCTAAAATCACAAATCACTGTCTGGTCTAATGAATCAACTATCCATTTAAAGTTTAGGTCAAACTATTTCACAGGTTTATGCCATTCTAAACACTCCTTCTCTGTCTTTCTATCCCTGGCTTTCCCATAAAGCAGTTCAGAGCATCTGCTCCTCCTCTTCTGCATGCGAGGATGGAATGCTTACCCACACACCAGGATGCAACTACCAGTGTACACAGATGCTCCCCAGACCTGGGCTTCCTTCCCTGACATCAGAATTCCGCCACACCCCTTTGTTTATTGCTGGTAGGAGGATCTTCTGGGAGCAGGTAGATCAATAGGGAGGGTAGCAGCAAATCCAAAAATAGATCAGCATCTATATATTGTAGCACATTTCTATCTCTTACAAACCATTTCATTGTTACTGACCCACAACTCCTAAGCTAGGAAGAGAAATGTCCCAGAAGGCATTTGGATATATGATGAATGATCTTCTGGATACCTTACTTTTAATCCTTATTTTTTTTTCTTTTGTTGTAGTACTGAGGGTTGAACTCAGGGCCCCAAGGCCTCAAACATACTTTGTAAGTTCTCTACTACTGGGCTGCACTCCCCAGGTTGGTTTTTTTTTTTTAAATCTTGAGACAAGGTCTCGCTAAGTTTCACAGGCTGCCTCTCTGTCCTTGAACTCAACTTGTGATCCCCCTGCCACTGCCTCATGAATTTCTAGGATTACAGGTGTGTGCCACCATGCCCAGCTTTTCTTAATTTTTTACTCTATTCTTTTATTTCATTTGATTTGATTTTTGAACTGGTGGAGACGCGAGTTGTTCTCCAAGGTAACTACCAGTCTTATCTGTAACTTTCCCTTATCCTCTATTTATCTAATTCCATCTATCCTCTACCAATGCTGTCACCAAATCAAATCCTTTCCCCTTCTCTCTCTGCCATCTTTCTTCTTATGTGCCAATACTGCTCCTCTTCTCTGAGGTGTTTTACAGTCTTTGGCAAGAAACATCCTCCCAAATGACATTTTGATCATATCACTTGTGGCCAAATGTTCCAAATCTTTCCCCGTTAGATTTCTACCCTAGATCTACAAGTCCACACCAGTGCCCCCTGGGCCATTATTAATAATGCAATC
Source organism: Pedetes capensis (assembly GCA_007922755.1). Classification (NCBI taxonomy): domain Eukaryota; kingdom Metazoa; phylum Chordata; class Mammalia; order Rodentia; family Pedetidae; genus Pedetes; species Pedetes capensis. The sequence continues at coordinate 3,579 of VMDO01028253.1, forward strand.
ATGCAGTCTCAACTGATAAATAGTACTAGGCACATAGGTAACTGCTTGCAAATCTTTAATTATTTTAGAATTTGCTTCCACATCTGGAAATCAAAGCTCCACAACAGGTAAGTCTACCAGGACCCCCTGGGCTCTCCTCTTCCCAGCTACTGCTCTCCACTCTCTTGTTCTCCCCAGCCTACTATAGCCCCTCTACCTGCCACACAGTGGGGCAAACCTTGGCTCCAGTGGCTTCTCCAGTAAGATGTTCCTGTTCTCCTTGAACCTCCCCTCAGAACAGATATCCCTTTAGATTAAAAATAACACCTGGTCATTTGTCATTGGGAAAGTTCAAAGGCTGATGGGTTTCCTTGATCCCAGCTTCGAAATAATTAGCTTACTATGCTTTATTACCTAGCCTGCTTCAGATCATAGGGTATGGGCTTACATCTGCAAATCCTGGGGCAAAAATGTAGTAACTACCTGAGTAGTCAACACCTTGACTCCATCTGAGTACCCTCATTTTACTTTTTTCATAATCATGTCTCAAATAAGAAACCTCTCAAAAATTTAAACTTCTTGGCAAATTCTCTAAACTATAAGCCAATCTAAGCAAGTATTATTATGCATGCATATCAGAATACATTTTCCATTGTGATTTATGCACAAGTTATATACAATTATGGATATATTTTTGGTAAATTGTTTTTTAAATATTTAAAAGCCATTAAATGAGTAAAATAATATCTTTCTTATAGAACAGTGAAAAGCCATTCTAGCGCATTTTGCAAGTCTTTGCAATTGTAATCAGTAATGCTGGTGGAAAGAATACCAATGTTTTTCAATCATGACTGGTAAAAATGTAAATTTTTTTAAAAATTAAGACTTTAAAGTTCACCTGCATTAATCTTCTGCTAATGAAAGCTGGAACTATTTCCTAGGATTTTGAGTGGTTTAACATCATCAAGACAAGTCATAAGCTTCATCCAAATTATTCAGTGCATGCCACGTATTATTCTGAGCCTCTCAAAAGATGAAACGGAGTGAGCCAATGTAAGTGTTTGAAGAACAAAGGGAAAAATGAAGCACAGAGACCTCAGGCTAAAAGTATAACACCTCTGTGAGGATTTTAAGGATGTATTAGAGCCTTAAAAAATGAGAAGAAATCAGCAGGCCCATTAGCTGAGCAGCAAATTAAAGTGCCATTGTTTCCAATTTCTGCCTTGAATATGGAGGGCACCAAATGTGCAGCTCTCTCAGTCCCCTCCACAGAGGAAGAATGATCTCTTCTACATATCCTCAAGTGCTTCTCTTCTTCTGAAGCTTGTTTAGTGAAAGAGTTGAATAGGGAGACAGGAGAAGAAGTGATGCTTTTGAAATAGGATGCTGGAGACAAATATTGAATATACTATGGACTGCGAAAAGAACCGACAGATAACTATCAGTTATTGTTACTAACTTCCCTTGAAACATGTTAAAGAGATAGCAGGAAAATAATCAAATTGCAAAACACAAGCTATAATTCTCATTAATCTCAACTTCTTTTTTATTCTGTTAATAAATAATAAATAAATGAAGTTTCTATCTTTAGATGTATTGCTCTATTCTTCACTTTAATCCTTGAGGGAAAAGATAGCAGGTAGATAATCCACACACTGACTAGCTTGTATATCCAAGAAGTAGACCATATGCCACAATTGTACAGAAGAAGGATGTGGTAATCCACTCCAGAAACATTCCCAAAAAATCAGCCATTAAAAACCCTATGAGGGTCACTATGCATTGGACCCTGACTCAGTGGCACCTAACAATAAGAACATACAATTTATATTACATCCCATGGAAACAGAACTGAAAGGAATTCTGGTCTGAAGTCCCAATAAAGTAAAAGGTCTTGAAGGCCTAATAAAGACATATGAGAGAGATTTTTCAAAAGATTAGTTTGTTTTTAAATGAATTTATTCATTTATTAACCTCAATTACTAAATAATACCAGGCACAGAAGTAACTGCTTTCAATTCCTTAAATAATTAGTTTAGAATTTGTTTCCACATCTGGAAATCAGAACTTACCAACTGATAGGTCCACTACTATAGTACTGTTGTTGTTAGGTGCTATTGTGTTGGGTCCGACTCATAGCAACCCTATGTACAACAGAATGAAACACTCCCTAGCACTGGGCCATGCCCAGCACTGTCAGTGTTTCTCTGCCACTCATATGACTTCCAATGGCTGAATGTTTCAGGCATGGACTACCAGGACCTTGTCCCATTTTTGTGATGCTAGGGATGAAACCTGGGACCTCAGAGTGCAAAGCAGCACTCTACCAACTGAGCTAAACCCCATTCCGCACTACTACACTATAATGCTAAAAATTGGTCCCAGGTGTGATATGATATATTGAGGCCTCTCAGCCTTAGGGAACCAGGTGGGGTCTGTGAGTACCTGGTGCAGCTAGTGTCTCTGGGCAGGTCTCACCTGGCCATCAGTTCTCAAGGTCACAAGGTATATTTCTTTTGCTCTGCTGAGGGGCAGAGAAATGCCCAGCACACTAATTTCTATTAGTTGCTACAAAAAGCTCTAGTGCCTGCTATGAAGAAGCAGGCCATGCAGCTGCTGGATAAATTTTCAGTCTAGTGCATAAGGTATATCTGGGTGAAGTTGGAACTCTAGAAATGTAAGGAAAAAATGATATGATGGCAGCCCCTCAGATCCTATCTTCATGAGTATCTTTCCATTTGGATTTTATGTGCTCTTTTATTTTTCATTACTTCATAGGAAAAGCTCAATTGGACTTGAAATCCATTGGAATTATCAGAGTACATTTGTCTATCAAGGTAAAATGTTAACATCACTAATTTTTTAAAATATAATTTTAAGGGTTGCAGAATTTGGAACAGTGATGAAAGGACTTGATTTTTTTAATCACTATTTATATAGTGTCTCACTGACCCTGACTGTTAGCCAGGTTTGTGTTACTGGAAAAAAAATACCTAAGATAATCAACTTAAAAAGAAGAAGGGTTTATTTTGGCTCTGTTTCAGAAGTTTTAGTCCATGGTCATTTGGATCTATGGCAGCATAGCACATCATGATGAGAACATGTGGCAGAGAAAGTCTATTCACCTTAAGACGGCCAGGAAACAAAACAGGAGGGAAGGATCCAAGGTTCCAATATCCTTTTCAAAGTTATAGCTCTAATGACCTACCTTCCTTCCACTACACCTACCTCTAAAGGTTCTACTGTCTATCAAAAGCACCATGGGCTGGGGACAAATCCTTTCACACATGGGATTTGGCGAACATTTACAAGCCAAACCATAGCAGTGATGAACAAGAATATAAACACAGAATCACTGAAGTCTTAATCAAGAATTGTGTTTAGCCATTTCAAGCAGGTAAGCAATACAAAAAAAAAAGTTACATTCACAAAAGCAAGCTCAGATTTCTCATTTAAACATTTGAAAAGATTCCTTTTGAAAGTTTTATATCTATCTAACATTCCCCAAATAGATAGCTCCAGCTTACTACATTATTTGGTGTCAGTTTCTACCGTGCCCTAATGAAGCCAAAATTGAGAGGTACCAATTTAAATAATACCTTGATATTACCACTACTTGGTTTTTCAATTTTACGTATTCTTCCAGTGAGGAAGACCGGAGTTAGCTTTTTTATTTTTCCCTATACACACATGCATGTCCCATGTCTATTAAATACCCATGTTTACACCATAGGAGCTTCTGAAAGATTACTGTCACTAACACTGTTGTACTCTATAATTGCATTTCCTTTCCTGCATTACTTTTGGTCTTCCCTGGAGGTAATCATTATTATATTTAATTTGGGTTAGTTTCCCATATACTTATTATGATGTTTTACTCCAAAGTCTACCTCACCTTTCTAAATCTCTTCTCAGCACATACACATTAGGTGTTTTACCGGCTGCATCTTGAAGTCTCTCCTAAGTTCCTCCACTTATTCCAGTTTTGATCAGTTGATCACTAGACAGCTGTTATCTTCAGATACATTTTACCTCCACCTTAGGGGTTTTTTCATCTGGCTCTCATCTCCATGCCATGTCTGGGATCTTGAGGTTTTCTTTTTATTAGTTGACACTGTCACTTACTGGAGTACATCTTAGAGTTGCAAAGTTTCACAATCAGGTGGTGGTATTCTCTTTTAATTGGGAAACTCCTATCTGTGGTTGTGGGAAGTTTTGTAAGAAAGGTGTGTGTCGGGGCTGTATCCTTTCACCTTATCTCTTCAAACTCTATGCTGAGCAAATAATTCAAGAAGCTGGACTTTATGATGAACGGGGCATCAGGATAGGAGGAAGACTCATCAACAAACTGTGTCATGCAGGTGACATAACTTTGCTTACTGAAACTGAAGATTTGAAGCATTTGCTGATGAAGATCAAAGAACACAACCTCCAGTATGGATTGGGCCTCAACATCAACAAATCAGCAATTTCATGATAAATGGAGAAAAGTTTGAGGTTATCCAAGATTTTGTTTTACTTAGTTCTACAATCACCACCCAGGGAAGCAGCAGTCAAGAAATAAAAGGATACATTGCATTGGGAAAAGATGTTGTAAAAGATTTCTTTAAAGTGTTGAAAAGTAGAGATGTCACATTGAAAAGGAAGGTGCACCTGACTTATGCCATGGTATTTTCTGTTGCATCATATGGTTGTGTAAGCTGAATGTTGAATAGGGAGACAGGAAAAGTAGTGATGCTTTTGAAATAGGATGCTGGAGACAAATATTGAATATACTATGGACTGCAAAAAGAACCGACAGATCCGTCCTAGAAGAAGTGCAACCAGAGTGTTCCTTGGGAGCAAGAATGGCCAGATTATACCTTATTTTGGACATGTTGTAAGGAAGGATCAATCCCTGGAAAAGGACATAATGTTTGGGAGAGTGGCAGGTCAATGAAAAAAAAGAAGACCCTCAACTAGATGGATTGACACAGTAGCTGCTTGGCACAGTGTCCGGGAGTGTTTTGTTCCTTTGTACATAGGGTTGCTATGAGTCGAACCTGACTCAATGCTGCCTAACAAGAACAAATTCCATTTATAGTTTACAGCCCTACATTTCCCACATTCTCTACAACTGGTGTTGCCATTTTTGAACATTGGACCTCATAAACTAATCCAAGTTTCTTTATTTGTTTCTGTATTACTTTTCTATTTTTTCTCTCTTTACTCCACTTTCTGGAAAATTTCCTTAATTTGTTTTAGCTATTATAAATTCTGATGTGTTCCATGACTATCATATCTTGCCTTATCGCTCTGGAGATACTAGCAATTTCTTTTTAAAGATTTCTTCTTCCTACAAAGGTTCTATTATCTCCAAGTTTGTCTTCTCTGCTTGCTTCAGTTTCTGTCTCCCACAGTAAAAGCTTTCTTTAAATGTCTGATGATCCTTGGCTATCTGCTGATATTAAGGATGGAAGACTAGAAAATCTGCAGGAAGGTTGAGGAGGCATTGTTGATATGGGATTTATTTTAGGATTGCTCAGGCTAGGCCTTTCCTTGGAGAAACCCTGAAGTCAGTATTTGTGAGTTTTATTTTTAGGCTAGATCCCCAGGGAAAATCTCCTGTAGTCTGTTACAGGTAAGGTTTCATCCTGGCTGTCCAGGGAGAAGGTATTCTGGTTTTCAAAATTTGGTAAATCAATCCCCCCAGATTTTAGGACTACATTAGCCCATTTTTAGCTTTGCCTGATACCTTCCATCCTAGCAACTTGCTACTTTATCATCTCTGGAAAAACCATAGAAAAATTTAACTCCTGTCTTAAGGCAGAAGAGAGGCAGCTCCCTGCTCATATAGAGTTGGAGAGAAGGTCTTAACTTTCAACCAATACTCCTAATCATAACTCTATCTTCACCTTCACTTCCAGGAGTTCTTACTCCAAAACTTTCATGGAGTTTATCAGTGAAAACTGGGCTACTTCCTCCTTTCTCCTCTGCCAGATTAAAACTGCACTTTCTCAGGCATCTAAGGAAATTACCACTCATCCATCTATATTCTAGGTTCCAAAATGTTGTGGCCGTTGATTCATTTCTTTGTTCTTATAGATATGTGTCTTTAAAAAAAAATCCCTCAAATGTCATTTTAATGGAGTTTTGGAAGGGTCAGGAACCAACACATGTTTTCATCTTTAACCTGCAACCCATCAATCACTCTTTGTCATTTTGCATTGTCATTGGAATGGGGATTACTCAATTTTGTTTTCAGCATTAAGACAAGGCCCAATGTTCAGGAGGAACTGGAAGTAAGGAACATAGCAATTTGAGGATTTACATGAAACTGAATTTAATGACTTCATGCTCTTATTTAATATATCTCATTGCCCTAACAATGTATTGGGCATTGTGGAAAGTAAGAACATGCCCTTATTTCAGAATAAGCTTTAAAAATTCTCAGAAGGGCTACTTTAGTATTAAAGAGTTCTTTACATTGGTAAGTGACATAAAAGAAGGTATTCAGAGGAAAAGACACAAGGTAAGAAAGTAGAATGGTAAGAGGAAATTCAATGGAGTTAAAAAAGGGTTTAAACTCAAAGTTTTGAAAACCGTTACAGATATTACTTCTGGAGGGGTTGCATAATGTATAGTAGACAGTGATCAATTCATTAGGGAGTAAGATTTCTTCTATGTACACTAGGTCACTTGGCATAAGAAAAAAACTCTTACAACACATGTTTTAAGTGTCCTTCTTCTGCTTCTCACAATTGTGCATCCTTAAGACATTAAAATACTTTTTAAAAATAGTTTAGTTCATTACAATCTTATGAAAAGATATGTAGTAAAATGTATTTTTCAGTGATGTTCAGGTTTTAAAGTTTTATAGAGATTGAAAACACCATTATAATTGAAATAACTTCAGGTAAAGCAACTTTGGTATTGTGTACCTGGAATTATCTAGCCCCTAGAACCACTTATCCCACTGAAATAACTTTCTTTATAACACAGTTTTTGATTTTTAAAAAATATAACTATTGCCTAAAGCAGAACTGACTTTAATTGGATGGGTAGACATATGAGAAGAAGGATTCAAAGTAGAACATGGTGTATATTCAAAATGGACTGATATAACAAAGAGACAAATCTGTCTTCCCCATAGGATCTGAGTAGAAACTGGTGGAGATTAAGGGTGATAGGTGGCAGAGGTCTGAATACAGAAACTCTACAGAGCAATATGATAGGGAATGAACTCTATGGTACAACGAGCCTACAACTTTGTAGACAAAAAGGAATCATTTAAGCTTCTCAAGTAGAGAGTTCTGTTATCAAAGTGATATTTCAAAACTCATAATCTGCCAGTGTTCTACGAGGCAGAAAGTCTGATCATAGAAGAAAAAGGAAAAAAGTACCAGTTAAGACACAAAATAACTCAGAGTTCCAAGGTCATACAAGGCTGGCCTGGCCTATCTGGCAGTAGAAATGTGAGAAAACTCAATTCAGAGCAAGAATCAATGAAACTGAGTAATCTATTTCTACAGTACTATAGATACAGGAAAACAAGTGAAAGGAATGGGATGGAATTAGTGCTACTAAAAGAAATTACACTGATACAGTTTTTAAACTAAACTCCTGATATTCTTTAGCTATCCTTTCAATCCAAGAAATGTTTACTGAGCATCTACTATGTATAAGGCATATATTCTGGTCTCATCATTTATTTCATTATTGTTTAAGCTCAATATGAAAAATTCTAGCTAATTGATTTCACAGACTGATTGATGCTCTTCCTTAAGAACACAGATTGATTTTTTTATAGACAGTAATACTAATTCTTCCTTCATGTCCTTCTCTTTAGGTGTATAGTCCAATCGACTTCAGAACCAACTCAATACAAAAGCAGAAGGAAAGCATTAAGAGAACAAGGTCCATTAGGCCCAATATTGCCTCAATTACTTTAATTCCATTATTCCTGTTCATATTACTTCTTTAATCAATATCTTTTCAGTTATTCATATTTACCCTTTTCAAAATCACAAGGAACAGGATTATGTCTTTTAACCTTAGTAGCAACAGAGTTTCATAAAATATATTTCTGAATTCATGATTGACTCCAGATCTGTAACTGGGAAATCTTAAATTGAATCAAGTTTTCCAGAGATCATTTCATATAATGATGCAGAGCATTTTAATGCAATATAGGTGCTTTTACCTGTTAGGCCATTTGTCACTCACTGTCAAAGACAATCACATGTGGCTTAATGGTTTTCTAAGTGTTTTTTTCCTACATCTAAACCTTAGGGCTGTTCATCTGATTTTCAGTTAAACTGGAACTGTTTTCTATACCTATATCTGCCTTTTGTTTAATGCAATCCTACTTTCACTGGTGATTTTCTGCCTCACAATAGTTTCATCTGGATATTACATTAACCATTGTCTCTTCTCTATGACAATTAATCAATCCCTTAGGTCCACCTCTGTAACAGCCTTACAAATTACAGGAACACTGTTTCTCTCCATTCTTTTAACAAATGTCAGTGCAGTGTCTGTTACAGGTGAAAAGCTGCATTTTCAACCTAGATGGGTTATAAAAAAACTATGTAGTCCTTCCCTTCAACATGTAGATATCTTTCTGAGAGTGTTATAAAAATAATTTGTGATATAACAAAAATTGATCTCCATCTGAAAATTGTGATGGAGGAATCCACTGTTTATCCTGGAGTTCACTTATAACTAGAGAAAGTTTTCATAAAGGATATGAATCCCAGGGAGGTCTTGAAGGATGGGAGGGTTTTTAAAATGGAAGCAAAGAAAAGAATCAAATTGTGTGTGAAAAGCAAAACAGACAAACCTAGCAGAGTAAATGACTTATTCAAGTAGATAAAAGGGAAAAAAGACCTAGCTTCCATTTGGAAGCTGTAAGCCAGGGTGAGGGTCATAAAGGAACACCTTGGCAGGATATACACACTGATTAACTCAGTCATTCTCCTTGTAACATGTAGGATAAATGGGAGGCAATTGTTATTTACAAGCATGAGGTTAAAAGAAAGGCTCAGCCATGTGTAAAAGGACCTTTGAGAGTTGACTTCAACCTTCCTGAGAGCCTCATTGACCCCCATTCTCCCTTCTCACCATTTGGCTCCAGAGATACCCTAACAACATGGAACACCCAATAGACTTCCCTGCCAGTCCACCACCTCCCTCCTTTGGAATGTTCTCTCCCACCATGCTCATCCACCTGGCAATCTCTTCTCTACTCTTTCCAATCTTCATTCAAACACAATGTTCTTTATAAAGCATTTGGAACTTCCTCAAGCCAACTGAGTCTCTCTGCTTCCTGCACGAAAGTTGTACATAATATAAGGCTCCATCACGGCAATGATCTTTGCATAACTATCTCCCACCCACATTATAATGTACTTGACATTTTCCCCAGAGCAATTTTTGGCACATGCCATGAATGAATGGAAGAATGAATGAATGAACAAATGAATAAACAAAAAGAAAAGGTGAGGAAAAGCCTGGAAAAGGGATAGTCCAAGAAGAAAAGGAAAAAGAGAACAAAAATATGAAAGAATTCCAGAAATTTGTCAGAGCTTAGTGATAACTAAATGTGTAAGTAGCAACAGATGGAGGAGAATGCCAAGCTTCTGAGCTCTGCCAGAAGCCCAGCACTCTTCTTCATTATTTTTATATTTTTATATCAGTTCAGGATCACTTAGAAGAAAATCATGGATTTTCTTTCTTCTTTCCTTCCTTCCTTCCTTCCTTCCTTCCTTCCTTCCTTCTTTCCTACTGAGGGGTTGAATCCAGGGCCTCACACATGATTTACAAGTGCTGTACCACCGAGCTGCAACCACAGCCCATTTTTTACTGTCTCCCTAACAAGGCCTCTGGCCTTGAACTTGTCATCCTCCTGCTTCTGACTCCTGAGTCACTAGGATTACAGGTATGAGGGACTTGAGCCACCATGCTCTGCCTAAACTCATGGATTTTAAATGAAACAAAGAAGGAACCAGCAGGGAGCAGCAGCAGAAGAACCCAGAGAAAGCAAGTACTTGGATTCACATTAGCTTATTCATTTGCAAAATCTTCCTGAGAAAGTTTGATAAAATCTTGATTCAAAGTATAATTTGTTTAAATAAAATACTTTCAATAATATCATAAACACATTTTAAGAGTTTTTAAAGCTACCATGTTAATTATTAATTTAAAAAGATATAAAAATGATTTGCCACTTTTTAAAAATAGAGTTTAACAACAAACACACCATTATTAATTCCATAAATGTCTTATGTCTGAGTTCTCAGAAACATCAGATTGGTGAAGATGGAAAATGCAAAATGTTAGCAGAGAAAAGACAACAACTGTAGGCTAAGATTTTAGTGCTGAATATTCTTAAAATTTTATTTCTGAGTTAATTTCTCTTTAATACTAGAGAAGTATTATGTACACACAAAATAACTTAGTTATTAAAATAAGACTTATTAGAGAATTATCATTGTAGTAGTGCATACTGTAGGCTACTCCACTAGCTAGTTCAGGATACTTTAATTACCAGAATATAATTGCTCACCAAGCTCTACCTGTAGGCAATTGAGGGCAATCCCACTATCACTCTGATTTGATCCTTGTGTGACCAAAACAAATTGTTTTAATTTTAATGAAGCCCTATGGATATTCTCAACAAACCAAACAAGGAAAGTGCACGGAGAAAGTTTGAGAATGTCTGTAGTCAATGGCAGTAAGCACTTTAATAAAATGGAAAAAAAAGTAAGCCAGGTAACACCAGGATGAAGTTATACATCCCCACGTGGCATTTGGTGAAGCCCGCCTGCATGCATCATACACACCATAAATACTTGCTACATGATTTACCAATTTTCTTAGGACTAATGTCAGGGTGAAAAAATGCTAAAATAAATTTTTATTTTCATTTTCACAATCTACTGTCTGTCATCATCTTATAAATCCAGTGCTGTAGGAGGGGTGTTATCACTTGGCCGTAGGACAACCCAGGGCCGCATCCCAGGAACATGAAGTTACTATGCACTGGGAATGCCTGTAAATGATTCCAACTTACTGGCATCACAGATTTCCAGAAGGCCTAGGCCTGACCCTGGCCTACCATTTTAGAGCAGCTCTACTTTGCACTCGCCTAAGGGCTTAACAGACCTGCCAGGCTCTTAACGTATCTACCTCATTGCCGGGAAGAAATGCACCCCAGGCCTTTAGCTCCTCTTAGCAGGAGGCTTCCTCTTACTGTTAAAAAGTTAATCCTTTCCTGGAAACAATAGACTGAAAGCACCGACCCAAATAAGCATCTCTAAAGAATAGATCATTTCCTGCACAGTGGGTGGTGTGTGCCTGTAATTCTAGCAGCTGGGGAGGCAGAAGCAGGGGAATCACAAATTTCAGACCAGAGGCAGTCTGTGTAATCTAGCAAGGCCCTGTCTCAAAAAAGTAAAAAAAAAAAAAAAAAAAAAAAAAAAAAAAAAAAAAAAAAAAAAAAAAAAAAAAAAAAAAAAAAAGGTCTGGGGTCCAGCTCAGTGGTCCAGCACTTGCAAAGCATGCAAGCATAGGCCCTGAGTTCAACACCCAGTACCACACAAAAAAAAAAAAAAAAAAGAGAGAATAGATCATTGAAGTGCTACATTGAGATCAGTGCCTTCACATTTTATCAGTAGCCAAATCTGAATGCTTAAAAGATAACTTTGAATAATTTAGAGTTAAGGAAGCAGTGAGAAGGGAGAAGATACTATGAGGGCAGATCTGATTCAAGATAGCATCTACAGATTAAACTAGGCACCAGAACATTTAATTTAATAAGTGCAAAGTGAGGCAGCTGGGAAGGAAAAATGGCCCAGCTAAGTATGACTTAAATGGCATTAAATTAGCTAGAAAGATATCTTGATATGCTGATAGAAGAGGCATGTAAATTGGTGGACCAGCCAGTGAGGCCAGTAGAGAAGGCAGGACCAGTCACACGGGCTATATTTTACTTGTCTATAAAAGAAAAGAAAAAAAAAATACCACTTGATATAACTTTTAAAGGAGAAGTCTTATCCATTTATGATGTTGCTTCACTTGAACCCTTCTGAGAGTAAGAGTGCACTGAGAGTGAGAGTTGGTGTAATACTGCCCACCTCAGGTCAATGCACTTTGCTTTTTCTAATTAGATTTGACCATGGCCATTATGGTCTTTCATTCATTCAACAAATATTAAGCAGAAAGCATGGTGCTAAATTGTGGGCAATACCAAGAGGAGTCAAGTTCTCTTCCCTAGATAGCACTGCAGTTGAGTTATGTACCTCTAAAAGATGCTGAATCTCCTGCAGCCCTACCACTGTGGCATCTGATCTCAGAAGCTAAGCAGGGTCAGGTCTGGTTAGTACTTGGATGAGGGACCACCTGGGAACACCAGGTACTGTAGGCTTGGGAGGAGGACCTGGCAACCCACTCCCAAAAAACAATAAGCCACTGAAAACCCTATGAATAGTAGAGAAGCACTGACAATAGTGTTTCACTTGTTGTACACAGGGCCGCTATAAGTCGGACACCGATTCCAGGTCACCTAAGAACAGCAACAACAAAAGAAACTGAAGTCCTAACGTCCCATATATGAGAATGTGACTATATTTTGAAATAGAGTCTTTGTAGAAGATAGTTAGGTCATTAGAGTAGCCCTTAATCCAAGATGAATAGGATTCTTTTAAAAAAGAAACAATTGGACATAGAGATAAAACCCACATGAAGGGAGGACAATGGAAAAACCCAGGAGAAGATGCTATGTACATGCTAAGGGATGCCTGAGGCAACCAGAAGAGGCCTGGAACAGATTCTTTCTCACAACTCTGAGGAGGAGCCAATGCTGTGACACCTTGATTTTGGACTTCGAGCCTCCAGAACTGTGAGGCAATTGTTGTTGTTAGGTGCCGTGGAGTTGAGTCCCACTCATAGCGACCCTCATAGGGTTTTCAGTGGCTGACTGTTTCAGGATTGCCTTGGGAGTGGGTTGCCATGTCCTTCTCACATTTTGCAGTGCTGGGAATCGAACTCGGGATCTCGGAGACTGCAGCGCAGCGCTTTACCAACTGAGCTAAATCCCGACCCAGCATTATTTAGGCCAGCCAGTTTGTAGTACTTTGTTATGGCAATTTGAGAAAACCAGGACAGACTGGATCACAAAAGCAGCATGCCAAATATCAAAATTACCATGGTCAGCAGAACTCCTGACATTACCCTCTCTACCAATGTTTTGGTTCAGCTAATGGAGCCAAACTCAGTCTCAATACCACAGATCAGCACCATCCATGGAAGTTCAATAAACACCATTAGAGGAAAAGCTGGCTTCTATCCTAAGGAGCAGGTGAACCAATGAGGACTGTTTAATCCTCTAAAAAGATGATTAGAAAGCAACAGACGCAATAAAAATTAATGGAAAAATTAATCTTGGTGACCTATTTGGGCAAATCAAAGTTATAAGACATGAATTTATTTAAAAAGAAAATGCAAAGGAAATTTAGAAGGACAGCTTCAGATAAGGGGACAGAGATAACACTTTAATTAGAAGTCTTCAGTATTCACATATTTATACAAATATTGAAAAGATAAAAGACTTCTGATAAGGTAACAAAGATGAACAACAGTAACAATCCTATGTTAAACTACATAGAAATTGGCAACAGATTTCAAGTGGCTGGTCTTGTTTCTTTACTGCTTGTTTATAGAGGCCCTGCTACAGGTACTTTGTTGATGCTCCCCAAACACAGGTTAATTCACTGAGATGTTTTACCCCAGGTCCTCTGAAGCCCAGGCATAACTGAGCAAGATATATCTAAGACAGTGACCTCAATGGGACAATGAAGCTAAATCAGTTCCCAATAGGGATGGCTTGCAATTAGTTCTGCCTGTCATTTATGCCACACACACCATTCCTTTACCTGAGCACAATAAGCAATCTCTCCTCCATGTGTTCGCTATGAGTCGGACCCGACTCCATGGTATCTAACAAGAACAAACCTCCATGTGTTATCAATATGCTATCATGCTGGTTGCAAAGAACGTGTAAAATAAAGGCCCCCTAGTTAAAAGAAACTTCAAACACCAATTTCAGAGAGCTGACTGAACACATGTAAGCAGATGCAAGGTTTCACTTGCAGAGTTTGAGCTGAACATTGTCCTTTCCATTTCCAGCCATTCCAACCGAATGTCCTTGCAGAAGGGCTCTGCACAGTGCCAACCTGGCAACAATCAATAACTGTGAAGGTCTTATCATAAATGCAGCCTTTGAACTGTCAGCTTTCACAGAATAGTCTGTTTTAAATATATTCCTGTGGCTAAGGGCCTGGGTAAAAAAATAAAATAAAACTAAGTTAATTAAGGTAGTATAAACAATGGTGTCATTCAAAAGCAGTTTTGGGGACTGACCAGCATTAGATGTACTATTTTTAAGTCTAGGAAATTCTTATAAATTTCCAAGTGGGAATGAGTTAGAGATTTTTAAGTTTTTTTCCCCCTCAGGATATATGCTGTCCTGCAGACTGTAAAATGTACCAAGATGTTTTCAAAGAATATATCCCAACTTAAATTTTCTAGAAAGTACTTCAAAGCTTTGTTACTCAGAGTATAGTCTACGTATAGCAGCATCAGCCTCACCAGGAAGCTTCAGGTCTGAGAACACATCTAAGACCTACCACACCAGAATGTGCATTTTTAACAAGATCCTTTGATGGTTCCTGTGCACTTCAAAATCTGAGAAGTCTGGTTTTAAAGTATATTGTACATCAGGCTGTGGTTACCAGGATCATAAGTAATAGATTGCCCAAAACATTAAGAGCATCCTCTGGTATCTAGAAGTTAATGTGATCAAAATTTATTATAGTTGTGTGAATCTGGAGACAAACATCCTACTAAACTCTCCAGAAACCCTTTACTGCTTATTTTCCAGACATACAGACTATTGTGAACTGATATCTAAAAGTATAGCCAATTCTCGAAGAATTTATTTTATTCTCAGAAGACCAGCATTATAGACATGGATGATAGGTATTATTCACTCCATAAACAAGTGCTCAATAATAATCAATATTGTGCAAAGAGCCCAAAGTGGAAAGATAGAAATTATAACATGGCATGGTTGCTCTAATAGGGAAAAGTTATCACAGGAAATCAGGAAACCAGTGTTAGGAAAAGATAGTGGTGCCCGGTTGGAAAGCCTCAAGCCCAGGCTTGCCTTAGTGGGAAGACTTTCTGAAGTGAATCCTGAAAAAAGGATAAAGAAAGCTCTTTCAAGAAGCAGACCAAGCCCAGTACACTGGTGCATACCTGCAATCCCAGTAACCCAGGAGGCAGAGGCAGGGGGATTGTGAGTTCGAAGCCAGAGGTAGCCTGCACAATTTAGCAAGACCCTGTCTTAAAATAAAAAATAAAAGGTGGAGGGGTACTGGGGTTGCAGCTTGGTAGAACACTTGCCTAACATGCATGATGCTCTGGGTTCAACCCCTAGTACCATTAAAAAAAAAAAAAGAAAGAAAGAAAGAAAAGAAAAAAGAAACAGCAGCTTACCTACAGGCACAGTGCATACAGTACTAGGTCAGCCCAAGTACCTAGAAAAGCAAGGAAAGAGTCCAACTACCTTACTTCAAATAATACTGAATTGTGATTGTATACCAATTTGTTTTTAGCTGCTTTGAATATGTGTATGCACGAGCCTCAGATAAGGCAGCCCTTAGGAATGCTTTCCGCTTCTAAGTCTCCTACCTGTAGACAAGGAAGAACAGCAACCATCAAACACAAGAAGCACTGGCTCAGAAGTTGGCTGCATGTGGCAAGGGGGCAGGGACGACAGAACTGTGCCTCCACATTTGCTCTTTGATCACACAGAGTGTCAATGAAACTGCAACCAGCAATACAGGAACCACAAAGAGAATCACATTAAAGTTAATACAAAAGTCAGGGAAATGTCTTCAGCGAGGGACCCTGGCTATTTGGTAGATGCGCCACTGGGAGCAATTGCAAGCTCTCAGGGTGCCCAGAGTGCACACTCCCCTCTCTGTGCCTACTTCTTTTTCCTGCATTTAAATAGTTCTTCTCCTGTCTCCTTCCCTCTCACTTATTCCTGTGATTTCTCTAATGCTCTTACTACCTCCACAGGCCCTCCTGTCTCTAACTCAGTGTCTCCTTTGCCTCTGACATCTGTCTGTTTTGCTGCCCTCTCCTTCTCTGAGGAGGAGAGGGGGCAGGGCCACTAACCATCTTCTTGCCCTTCTTCTGTGGTCTCTTTTCCCTTTTTCACTACTATCCCCACATTTTCATCCCTCTCTTTTATGCTCTCTTGCCTTTCTTAGAGTTGAATCTCTGTTATTAGTATGCAGCCAGTCCTGCCAACCACAGCGCTTAGAAATGACAGGGAAATTGCTGGGCTCTTCTACTGCCCCACTGTAATACTGAGACTTCTCAGACCCGCCTAACCTATAGTAGGTCAACAGCTTGGGCGGGGGCAACTTTAAAAACTGTAGTACCTGGCATTTTCTGAGCATTTTTAATGATATAGACCAAGGCTGGAGTATTCAGCTACTGTGCTGAAAGGGAATAAAGGTGTAAAGTATACTGGGCAAAGGATTCCACTCTCTCCTTAGTTTTCCTTAAGTGCATTCCCTCCAAACCGCCATCCTTTCTCTGGTCTTATCCCTCTTTGTCCAGATCCTCAAACCCTCCTGGAATGACTGAAACATGCTTCATTACCACAAACCAGTTGAATGACAGGGGCAGGAGCTAATAGAGTGCTTCTTGACAAAGACACAGGCAGCGCACACAAAACTTCATTTACTGCCCCATCAGGAAGCCTTACAAGTTACAGCTTAATAAATATATGAAGATTACTGCAATGTAGAGAATGTCTGGAACCACTTTCCACATCAAATACACTTAGGGAGAATTCTATAAAGTAGGGTGTGATATGGCAATCTCACACACATTCTTTGAATTGCAGAAAAGCACTTTTGTTTTCTTTAGGTATTTCACTCTCTTCTAGTCAACCTGTGAACTCTCAGTAAAACCTTATAGACAAATCTGGTTTGCCCACCTTTTTACTGCAGTCCCTAGACATAGTGCATGCCTCTGAAACATAGTCTGTTGTTGTTGTTAGGTGCTGTTGAGTTGGTGTCTGACTCATAGCGACCCTACATACAACAGGTGAGACATTATTGTTAGTGTTTCCCTACTGTTCATAGGGTTTTCAATGGTTGATTGTTTTTTTGGGAGTGGGTTGCCGGGATCTTCTCCCAAGCCTGTAGCACCCAGTGTTCCCAGGTGGTCTCCCATCCAAGTATTAAGCAGGCCCAAACCTGCTTAGCTTCCGAGATCTCACAGGATCAGACACCACAGTGCTATGGCTGCAGGCAGCACATAGTATACATTCCCAAAATATTTGATGAACACATGAGTTAATTAAACAATCAACTGACCACTTCATGTAAATTTTAAGACAACAGAATTAAGTTGTTAGGGGAAAATACTGCCCCACACTGATACACTTTGAAATTTTCCCTTAGGTTTCTGACATTGTGACCTAGGTCAGCATGGGACCTTGGATGTAATCTGCTTCTAAGAACTAGAATGCGAAGAGGAGCTGCTTTGGGCAGAAACACTGAGCAGTCAGATGTGACAAGTAATGTTGTTGTTAGGTGCTCTCAAGTCCTATCCAATTCATAGGGACCCTCATAGGGTTTTCAATGGCTAACTGTTTCAAGATTACCTTGGGAGTGGATTGCCATGTCCTTCTCCCATTTTTGCAGTGCTGGGAATCGAACTCAGGACCTCAGAGACTGCAGAGCGGTGCTCTACTAACTGAGCTAAATCCCAGCCCATGACAAATAATATTCTAATAGAAAATGAAAAAAATATTTTAAAAATATAAAAAAATCAAGTGGAAGTTCTCCAAAAATACAGTGCCCAAGAAAAAATTCGTCAATCCCTCTGTTCCCAGGATATTTTGTATAGGGCCCTGTTGTTACCGTGGAATTGGGTCCAACTCAGCAACCCTCATAGGGTTTTCAGTGGCTGACTGTTCTGGGATTGCTTTGAGAGTAGATTGCCATGTCCGGCTCCCATTTTTGCAGTGCTAGGGATTGAACCCAGGTCCTCAGAAAGTGCAGAGCAGCGCTTTACCTGTTGCGCTAACTCCTAGCCCTTGATAGGCCCTACTAGCCCTGATGTTCTCATCACACAGTTATACATCTTCAAAGGTTTCTGAGTCACACTAGGAAGAACGAACATTGATTATAGCTCATGAAGGTTTCCTAATCAAACCAGAAAAGTCTTGTAAGTCCTCTAGAATGAACTCACTCCTCAGACCAGAAAAGGGTTAAAAGCCTACCTAGGATAAGGGGAAGAGAAGTCATGGGGATAGAATCCGAGAAAGCACTGTGCCTCTGGACTCACTTCTCAAGTCAGGGGCCAGGTTAGAAGTTCCCCAAAACACCAACTGCCAGGCATTCTATGTCAATCACCCAAGAGGTTAGTGGAAGAACCAGAGTGGAAATTTGTTACATATTGTTTTGAATGTCTTAATTATTAAAAGCATTTGTTTTATTACATATCATCAACAGCATTCCAGAAATTGGAATTTACTTAGTTTATGTTCAAAGCTATGAGTGGTTCCTTTTTACTTTAACACCACCCACATCACTGGACTGAAATCATCACCCATCCAGAAAATGACTCTTTGGAAACCTACCAAGCCTCCCACTGAGAGAGCCTCCTGTGATCCTTTCCAACCCCACTGGCCCTCCCATGGGACCAGTTTACAAATGCCCTGCACTCACCTCTGATAAGGAGCTGACTCTTTGAAGAAAAAACTTTGACAGTCCTAGGATAGATGTATTTTAACCTAAATTTGACCTTAAGTCAAGTATCTGAAACTCACCAGTAGAAAATGGAAAAAAAAATTAATAAGGTCAGGACATGCTACTCCCAAATATGGCGCCTTGACTTCTGAGAGTACAGCAGGGGTGGGAAGGGCTCTCTCATCTCCCTTACCGTTCTTCCCTAAAGCAGGTCATGAAACTTAGGAAAGATTTTATGACCTTCCCCTGAATCAGATCATAAAACCTACATGTGAGAGGTACCCTTCTTATATGTGAAAGAAGAGCCAAAGACACAGAGATGCCAAAAAGAATATGAACAAACAGGCTCTGGTAGACTTCCCTCAGTTCATTACAATTAGATTGTATCCCTTTTGTCCAATTCTATTTTTCCACACTACCCACTTTATCATCTAGCATGAAAATGCACAAATTTAACCATTTTTCTAGCTCTTTATTTGAAGGCTCCACTGTCATGTAGAACTTAAATTTGTATGTTTTTCTCTTGTGAATTGTCTATGTTAGAGAAGCCTCAACCATGAACCTAGGATAGGCAAGGAAAAGGTGTCTTTCCATCCACACACTATTTTAGAGCAATCTCTAGAAACTAACTTTATTCCTATGGCTGCATATTATGAGGCCTGGATTTGTTACCATTCAACAAACAGGTTTTCCAATGATAAGGAATTAGAGAAAAGGTAATAAGCATGCTTTAACCTTTTTTCTCCTTAAATTTCATTTTGAAGTTTCCAATAGCATAGCTTCTTCACTATATAAAAAAGATAGTACTGCAATTTCAGTCTTATCTAATCAATATACATCATTTCCAGAGGGGGGGAAAAGTTGTGTTTGCCATCTGCATTCATGATCTAAAGTTCCACAGCTCTATTTTCACACAGGGACATTGAAAGTGGGCAAAGAGTAAAGGGGGCAGAGGAAACTGTCATCTTCCAAAGCCAGCTCTGAGTGTCCTTTCCCTCTGTAGTTCACAGGTCACACCTTTTCTAGATTAATTCTCATCTCAATAAGCTACATTTTATGGAAAGGATAGAAAAAAATTATTTCTTTCCACAAAAAGTGTGTGCATGTGTGTATGATTTCCAAACTGGAACTCAAGATCAAAGGGGCAAATGAACTGAACAGCTCTCAAAAAAAGTATTAGTGGCCAATAAATAAATGGAAAAAATGTTCATCATCCTTAGCCACCAGGGAAATTCAAATTAAAATTAGACTGAGATTCCCACCAAGAAAACAACCATAAATCCTAGTGAGGATGCAGTGGAGGGGTGGGAGGTAGGAGCACCTTATACACTGTGAGTGGGAATATAAATCAGTACTGCCACTATGAAAATTAATATGGAGGTGCCTTGAAACACTAAAACACCACAAGATCCAACTATACCACTCCTGTGAATGTACCTGAAGGAATCTAAATCAGCATTCCACAGAGATACCTGCACATCCAAGTTTATTACAGGGCTAGTCACAACAGAGTCTGGAATCAGCCTAGGTGCCCATCAACAGATAAACTGATAAATAAAATGTGGTAAATATATACAATGGAGCATTATTCAGCCATAAAGAAGAAAGAAATCATGTCATTTGTAGCAAAATGGATGGAACTGGAGATCATCATGTTAAAGTGAAATAAGCCAGACTCAAAAAGACAAATTTGTTTTCTCTCATATATAGAACCTAGTCATGAAAGTAGCCAGAATATTTAGAAAGAGGAAGACCAGAAGGAGGGGGAGGAAGGAAAATGAAGGGTAATGGGGAAATGAATATGATCAAATTACATTATATACATAT
>VMDO01028254.1:0-24200 GCA_007922755.1 Pedetes capensis
GACGCATTGCTCTAGGAAAAGCTGTGGCAAAAGATCTCTTTAGAGTATTGAAAAGCAAAGATGTCACATTGAAGACGAAGGTGCGTCTGACTCATGCCATGGTATTTTCAGTGGCATCATATGGTTGTGAAAGCTGGACATTGAACAAGAGAGACAGAAAAAGAATTGATGTTTTTGAATTGTGGTGCTGGAGACGTCTGTTGAATATACCATGGACTGCCAAAAGAACCAACAGATCTGTCCCAGAAGAGGTACAACCAGAGTGCTCCTTGGAAGCAAAAATGGCCAAACTGCGTCTTACATATTTTGGACATGTAGTCAGGAGAGAACAATCCCTGGAGAAGGACATCATGTTTGGGAGAGTGGCAGGTCAACGGAAAAGAGGAAAACCTCCACCAGATGGATTAACACAGTGTCTGCAACAATGGGCTTAAACATAAATAAGATGGTTTGCCTGGCACAGAATCGGCAAGTGTTTCGATCTGTTGTACATAGGGTCGCTATGAGTCGGACTCGACTCGACGGCACCTAACAACAACAAGTCATGAAGAACACATTTTGACAGTCTAACTTATCATGTTTTAAATCTTTCTTTTCTTCTTTTTTTGCGGTACTGGGGGTTGAACCCAGGGCCTCATGCTTGCTTGCTTTGTAAGTGCTGGACCACTGAGCCGCACCCTCAGCCCTTTTTTTTTTTTTTTCTTCTTTTTTTTTTTTTTCTTTTACTGTTTGAGACAGGGTCTCACTAAATTATGCCGACTGCCTCTGGTCTGGAACTTGTGATCCTCCTGCCTCCACCTCCCGAGCCACTGGGATTACAGGCATGCACCACTGCGCCTCGCTCATGTTTTAAATCTTGACAGTCTAATTTGTGTTTTTATTTTATTTCTGATTTTGTTGTCATAACTAACAAAATATTGCCCAATACAAGCTCATGAAGATTTACATCTATATTTTCTTCTAAGCATTTTAGTTTTAGCTCCTTAGGTCTCTGAACCATTTTGAGAGATTTTATTTATTTATTTATTGTTTGTTGTTGACAGGATCTTGTTACATAGCCCAAATTGGCCTTGAACTCACAATTCCTTTGTCTCCACCTCTAGAGTCCTGGGATTATAAGCATATCCCACCACATTTGGCTTGAGTTAACTTTTGTATATTGTATGAGTTTGGAGTCCAATTTTATTTTTTTGAAGGTAGATATCCAGTTCTCCTAGCAGTATTTGTTGAAAAGTCTATTCTTTCTTCCAATAAAATAACTTTGGTGCCCTTGTAAAAAAGCAGTTGATCATAAATGTAAGATTTTTTTTCCCTTCATTTCTTGCTATGGTCTGAATGTATGTGTTCCGTTCAACATTGTTGTTGTTATTAGGTGCCGTCAAGTCGGTATCTGACTCATAGTGACCCTCGTAGGGTTTAAGACCAGTTCGGGATTGACTTGGGAGTGGATTGCCAGGCCCTTCTCCCATTTTTGCGGTGGGTGCTGGGAATTGAACTCGGGACCTCAGGGACTGCAGCGCAGTGCTCTACCCAGTGAGCTAAATCCCAGCCCTCCTTCAAAATTAGTATTTTGGAATCCCAATCCCTAAGGTGATGGCATTTGGAAGGTGGAGCCATTGGGAGATGATTAAGTCATGAGGGTTTTGGTGTCATGAATGACATTAATGCCTTTACAGAGAGGCCTGAGGGAGTTTGTTCACCTTTTTTCACCATGTGGAAGACATAATAAGGTGTGTTCTATAAACCAGGAAATGGCTCTTTACCAGACACAAAATCTGCCAGTGCCTTGATCTTTGACTTCCAGCTTCTACATCTGTGAGAAATAACTTTCTGTTGTTTATAAGCCACTTAGCTTATATTTCGTTATAGCAGTGCAAAGAGACTAAGATAACTATTTTTTTTTTTTTTTGGTGGTACTAGGGGTTGAACCCAGGGCCTCACACTTGCATGCTCAGCAAGTGCTGGACCACTGAGCTGCACCCTCAGCCCATTTTTTTACTTTTTGAGACAGGGTCTCACTAAATTACATAGACTGCCTCTGGTCTCAAACTTGTGATCCTCCTGCCTCTGCCTCCCAAACTGCTGGGATTACAGGCGTGCCGCACCCGGCTACTAAGATAACCCTTAATCCTATTTCATTGACCTGTATCTTTCCTATGCCAGTCACATTGTCTTAATTTTTTTATTAAGGTTTGAAACTGGGATGTGTGAGTTCTCTAATTTTGCAAACATTTTAAGTTTTTTCTTAATTTGGGGTACTAGGTAATGTCCTCATTTGACAAATGAGGAAACTGAGGCTTAGAGAATTTTAGCTCAGGACACAAAAATATTTGATGGATACCTCAGAATTCATACTCAGATCTACATAAATTCAAAACTCACCAATAAGCTATGTCCCTTCTATAATGTGATCTCAATCTGCTTTTCAGGCTTAATTTATACTAATTTCTCAATGTAGTCTAAAATGTCTCCTCCCTACGTTTTTCAGTATCCAAAATTGTTCACACTGTTCCTTCTGTTTAGAATGCCCTGCCCTCTTGTTTCATAAAATTTGAATTCACAATATCTCTATTATCATTTACCAATGTTCTCTTTTCACTCTACTTCCTTAGCAGTTCTAGTCTTCCTTATGTTTCTTACTCCATATTATACTTTGCAATAAAAAGTACCTCTGCATACATATTATTTGTCTTCCTAGGTTAAAAATAGAAACCATGTCTCACTTACCTTCCTATCTCTCTAAAGCAACAATACCATATGTTTCACATGGTAGGTACTAACTAAATGAATTTTTAAATTACCCTACAGGAGTGGGCAATAAGAGTATATACATATATGTTGGGGCAACAGAGTGTGTGTGTGTGTATAAAGATCATGGTAAGGTTGTAGAAATTAATACCTAGAAAATTTCCTAGTCCTGAGTGTGATAAGAACAGGATATTATGAGACAAATGTGTAGGGCTGTGGCAGGTCCAGAGAGCTGATGCTCATCATTCCCTAATTTTGAGTTATTATGTGCAGATAAATAATACGTGACAGTAAATAGGCAATAAGATAAAACAAATTATTTAAGAACCCCCAGAATAATTGGATGAGGTGGCAAGTGCCTATAGTCCCCGCAAGAGGATTACTTAAGCCCAGAATTCAGGACCAGCCTGAATAACATAGTGAGACATCCCTCCCCGCCATGCCCCTCTCACCCATACACACAAACACACACACACACAGCCTGAAACTAAGTTTACTCTGGTATAGAATAGGGGATAACAACCCCAACATATTCAATTGAAGTCTGATATACCCTGGGGTATCTAAATATAATACCAGCACTATTCTAGGGCCAGAATTCCCCAAACAATAACATTTTCTCTAGATAAAAAGCAAGAAATAGGACAGTGCGGTAATCCTTACAATCTTCTCCGTATCTCCAATTTCCCTGACTTGTCTGTTCTTATACTGTTTTCAAGTCATTAACAAGTCTATTTTTTAGCACAAATTGCTAGACAATAAGAAAGTCTTTTTCAAAAGAATAAGGTGGTTCTCATTCTTGTCTTCAGTGCCATCCAGTCAACAGATATAACTTCCTCACAAATGAAACTATTAGGAACTCTAGATTCTAGAAAGATTGACATTAGAACCTCTTGGCATGCACTGACTCTAGAAACCTATTTCTAGAAGCCATTGTGGCTAATCTCGTTGTTGTTGTTGTTGTTTTTCTTCTTCCTCCTCCTCCTCCACCTCCTCCTCCTCCTTCTCCTCCCCCTACTCCTCCTTCTTTTATGACAGAATCTTGCTATGTAGTCCAGGCTAGCTTAAACTCTCAACCCTTCTTCCTTCTATCTTCTGAGTACTGGGATTACAGGTGTGTACTATCACAGCTGTGGCTAACCTCTTAAACTGAGCCGCATCCTACAGGAGCTTCATTCAGCTTAATATCTTTACCAGACGATGCATGAAGTTCATGATACAGTAGGTTTTGAACTTGCCAATGATCTGACATACGCAGGGTAATTTTATCACAACCTCACCATTTTCCAAGAATATTATTAGAATTGAACTGAGCTATTTAAACCCCACCATCCACTTTCTCTTCTAATTGCCTCTTATCTAGGTGGCAGGAGGAATTTCCACGAAACATGATGTAGTGGGAACTGCAGTATACTGGCTGTTTGTTGGGGTTAGAATAAGCCTGTTCAGGTTTGAGGGATGCAAAAGGGTTAGCACCATAGGCAATGATATGTGTATCCAAGTCCACCAGAATCTGCAAAGAGGCGGCCAATTCCTGTTGGCTGTGGGAGAGAGAAAAGAAAAATTGTTCTACAGTTTATGAGAGACAGAATAAAAACTGCTAAAGAGCGTGACATTTCTGTACTGATAAATTCTCAAAATTACCTTCGGCTGAACTACACAAATGTCTCACTAAATCCCTAATAGGATTTTGTTCCAAGGGGATAAAAAAGTCATATGGGAAAAGGAGAAACATGCTCCCAAGACAAATGAGCAAGGGGAAGCAAAGTGAGCTCATCTGTATAAACAGAGGTATGAGTGAGTCAGGGAAGTATCACAAACAGGAATAGGTCAAAACCTGTAAACTGTAATCAATGCAGGGATCTCATAGTCACGAAGTAGTAGCAAGGTAGGTAGCCAAGCTTCCATCAAGTTTGGGGAGGCATGGAAACCTATAGTACAAAAATAGAAATGAGAATAAAGAGAATCAAAAAGCTGAGATAGACCCTAAGAGTAAGATATTTTTTGATTGTTTCTACCCCATCCTTCACACAGTTCATCCCCAAAACTCAACATCATCATCATCCACCACAGGTTTTCCAACAAAAAACTGTGAAACTAGAGTTGGCCATGGTGGTGCATGTCTGTAGTCCCAGTACTGAGGAGGCAAAGGCAGGAGGATCACCACAAGTTTGAGGCCAACCTGGGCTACACATTGAGACGGGGATACCCAGCGAGACCTTGTTTTGAAACATCAAAAAGTGAACCCAGGGTAGTATGTGTGGGAAATAAATCAACCAAGGTCATCATTATATTGTGTTTAACAAAACCAAATGAATATGGTTCCAGAGAAAGAACATACAGAGCAAGAATGGAAAATTCTCAAGGAAGCCACCAAGTAGACATTGCTGAAGAGCAAGGACCAATGGCTCTTACCTGGGTGGAATGCCACCACCAAATCTGGACGGGCTACCTGCCCAGCTTCTACCTGCTCCTCCCAGAAGTCATGATAGAGGCCCCTATGGCCACTGAGCTGAATCTTGCCAGGTTCCAAGGGTGAAGTTGAGGTGCTCTGTAAAAAGCCAGTAGCCACATCCACACCCACCATGATCACATGAAGGCCATGATGTCCAGGAAACATGTAGCCAAGTTCATCATAGTCCCCAGAACGAATGAGAAATGTCTCCACATGGGAAGCACCAACCACATGCAATGTGCTTCCCCCAGTCTTCCCAACATCTATACCTAGGGCTCTAAGCCCTAGACCTAGTGTCAAGGGCCGTGACAGGGCATCTGTCAGCAGCCGCTTCAAGGAACCCTGTAGAACATCTGGGTCTGGTCTTGGCCTTCCTACACTGGCCCATAGGATAGTCATAGCATGACTACCTAGTATAGCATCTAATATAGCATCGAGCTGTGAACCCCTCATAGAAAACCAGGTATTCCAGTCCTGTACAGCCGCAGTGGGCCATGGCCAAGGTCCTGAGGGTAGGATAAAATCACCTGCAGGGAAAAAGGATTAAGAAGTGAGCTAATCCTCCCCATGCTTCAAACTTCCCTCCTCACTAATAATCAATAAACCCTCCATGTTCATTCTGCCAACCTAGGACCACAAGTGCCCCATTCCTTGCCCCAGTTCTTCACTTCTCCCTCATAACAACGTGTTTTCCTACCTTTCTCCAAGTACAATCAACTATAACTATTATGGTAGGGCTCCCCAACACCACAACTCCACCTGTGACCAGAAGCCATTCCATGAGACGATCCACAGCCACAAGACAAAGCTCTTGACAAACCTTCCTGTGTGCTGGCCAATCTGATGTCTGGCACTCTGGACCACAGTAATAGACATTTCTGCACCTGAGAGAATGAGCCACAGAAATAGATGTTCCCATACCATAAGGATGGCTGGGTGTATCCAGGGAAGGGAACTGGGATACCTGTACCTATGAAGAATGATCAATGAATGGATAAGAAAGGTATGGAGAGCAATGACAGCTGATGCACCAAATATGGGGACTGCATTAGTAGGGAAGGAAAAAGGGATTGGGAATACGGCTATTCTGTCAGAGTGATAACTCAGTCTCTATGTGGAACAGCTTACTTTTCACATCTCTTTCAGAGAAACAAAAACAAAAATAGGAATTTGGAGTTGCCCTCTCTTAACAGGTATGGCTCAACCTCAACTTTCCCAGTATTCAAGATGAGAGTATTTGGTCTTGTGTCATCTCCTCACAACACTAAAAATAAGCAGGAATAAAACCAGGTTCTAATCTCTCCACGGCCTAGGTCCTACAAAATGGGGGAAAAGCCTTAAGTTACTCTGAAAACTCTCAGACCTTTCCTCTTGGAATACAGACTTAGTATAGGTTCATTTCTGAATGTCTCCCCTGTTAGTATCCTACAAGTCACCTCTTACAGTGCCGAAGAACCTTGGAGTCTGAAAGTCCACTAGGGAGTACTCTACAGTGAGCACAGAATCGGAATGTGTCCTCCATCCTCTGGAACATTTCTTGAGGACATCGAAATCCAAAGCCTGATACAGGTGTACCCCCATCTACCACCAATCTGCAGAGACAGCATACAAAAAGAATGGCAATAGGGAAGCGAGTATCTCTAAAGTCTCTCATGTCCCCTCTGTACCTTCTATACATTTCCACACTTCCATGTCCCATCATTTCTTACTTAAGCAAATTATATTTCTTCTGTAGTAATAAAATTGGTAAAGGTCAGGATAAAAAAATCCCTTATTACAAATACCCTAAATTGCCCAAATTATATTGCCTCTACACTTTCTGAAATCACTTCTACCAAGGGCAATATATCCCTCTTCCATATAACTGGTCACTCACTTGTATTCTTCATAGCTTTTCATATTCAGCTTTTGAAGGATCAGTTGGGATAGGCCAGGAACATTATTGTCCAAGGAGAAGAAGCCAAGTGCATCAATACTAGGGCCAGGATTTGAGAGTGCCAGAGGCATAGAAGTCACAACTGTGGGTGGGGTCACAACCAGGGAAGCCACTGATGGGGGTTTCTTGTGCCTTCGTTGCCGTGAACGTGGAGCCATGGCCCATCCAATGATACCTGAGGACTATATGCAAAACAGATAATAGAATGGAATCTGGCAAACTGACACATGATATGTTTTCAAGATGTTTGACCTTTTACTTCTCATTGCACCCAGCTTATCACCATGATTAATTTAGCATTTATGAATTATTGATCAACAGAGGTAGTTTTGAGAAAGGAACATAATTTTTATATACAAATATAATTTATACATATATGAAGTTCTATATATAAATATACATGTAAGTGAATGCCTAGGGAAAGATCTGGTGGTGCTCTTAGAACTGGTAACAGTCATTAACTGTAAGTAGGGAAAGAACCCTCATATACCTGTCAGCCTGTTGTGCTCTGGGAACTTGCATGTTGCTGTGATGTGGAAAGCTATGCCACTAGTATCTCAGATACCAGCATGGCCACCAATCGTGTATAGGTTTTAGGTGAGCTTTCAGACTAAGACAGACTAAGGAGGAGGACTCGGCAGCCCACTCCTGAAGATATTTGCCACTGAAAACCTTAGGAATAGCAGAGAAGCATTGTCAAATATAGTGCTGGAAAATGAGCCCCCCAGGTTGGAAGGTATTCAAAAAATGACTGGGGAAGAGTTGCCTCCTCAAAGAAGAGTCAATCTTAATGATGGGAATGGAGTAAAGACACTGGGACCTCCATTTGCAGATGTGGCATGACTCAAAATGAGAAGAAACAATGGTTTAACAATGGGCTCAAACATAACAAAAGATCATATGCAGGGCATAGTGTCAGGTTGTGTTTCCTTCTGTTATACATAGGGTCACTATGAGTCACACCTGACTCAGTGGAACCTAACAACAACAGAGGAAGGAGGATAAGAACTGGGTTGATCAAAGGGGACTTCCACCTTATCTGTAATGTTTAACATTTTTATAGGAGACTATGTTCATATATTAGCATTCAATATTTTAAAACTCAACTTAGAGGAAAAAGGAACAGAAGTTTTGGTTGTCTAAAACTGCCATCAACTGGAGAATTAACTCATCTAATCTAGTTGTGGAGATAAAACATATTTTAAGATATTTATAAGTAATAAACCAAGAAATAGAAATGAAATGCAATACAGAATGAGCCTCACAATGCTAAGCATTATGTAGTCAAAATAAGTCAGACAAATTATAAAGACAATTTCCCAAACAGGTAAGTTCTGAAGTAGAATTAAGGTCATATCCACCCACTATCTAGATGAAACTCTGTGATCCCAACTTTCCTGTCTTATCTTTTCCCATACCTTCTACAAGGGCTGAATAGACACAAGAGATTAGATTGGAAAAAATTAAAACATCCGCTTATTTCATGTATATTTATTGTTAAACATAAAATCATTTACAAAATACAACATGGGAACAAATATAAAAAACATATACCTCTGCTGGTTGTGGTGTTGCACATTTTTTATTCTAGCACTTGAGAGGCTAAGGCAGAAGGATCTCAAGTTTGAGGCCAGCCTGTGTTACAAAGTGACACCCTGTCTAAAAAAAAGAAAAAAGAAAAGAAAGAAAAAAAAAAAAAAAGAAAAATATACAGCTCACCAAAGAGGGGAATTAGATATAAACTATAATATAAGGTACTAGATAATTCCCCTAAAAAAAACCCTGAAACTAAAGCATTAATGGGAGATCAGAAGAGATTCTCTTCAGGGGGTGAGCTGTCAGACAACTTCATGAAGGTGATAGCAGTTGGAATGGACAGTGAAAGATGGTAATACTTCATATACATGAAAGTGTGCAGAAAACAGCATAACTGTAGAAATGTAGACAGGAACATTCTTAATGAAATAGATGACGTGAATTTGATTCAAAGTCTTAAGACTTAAAAGAAGGAGCTAAAACTACAAAAATCACTGGGCACAGTGGCACACACCTTAATCTCAGCCACTTGGAAGGCTGAGGCAGAAGGATGGTGAGTTCAAGGCCAGATGCAGCCTGTATAATTTAGCAAGATCATGACTCAAAATAAAGAAACAAAAATGGACGGGAGGGCAACACAGTGGTAGAGTACTTGCAAAGTATGTATGAGGCCCTAGGTTCAACTTCCAAGTATCTCAAAAAAACGAAACAAAACAAAACAAAAATCCTGGGTAGGTGGCTCGGTGGTAGAGCACTTGCTTAGCATGTGTAAGTCCCTGAGTTCAAAAACAAAGTTAAAAATATTTGTTCATGAAAAGTACTATTGAGTCGGAGGTTTAGATCAGTGGTAGAATATGTGCTTAGCACGTACAAGGCCCCGAGTTTGATCGCCAGGATCATAAAAAAATAAAAAAATAAAAAAGAATATTGTCAATAGAGGAAAATAAATGACAGTCCACAGAATGGAAGAAAATATTTTAAAATCATACATCTGATAGGGAGTTAATGCACAGAATATATAAAGAACTTCTGGTAGGACATATCTTTAATCCCACTACTTGGAAGACTAAGGCAAGAAGGTTTGTGCATTCAAAGTCAGCCTGGGCTACATAGTGAGACCCTATTTCAAAACAAACAAGAAAACAGCCTTCTATAACTTGACAACAACAACAAGAAAAAAAACCCAACTACATTAAAAAATGGGCAAAGTAGATGGACATTTTTCCACAGAATATATGCAAATGGATAATAAACACATGGAAATATGTTCATTAGTCATTTGTTGTTGTTAGGTGCCATCGAGTTGGGTCTGACTCACAGGGAACATAGGTACAACAGAAGGAAACACTCCTTGACACTGTGCCAGGCACATGATCTTTTTTATATTTAAGCCCAGTTAGAGTTGTCATGTCAATCCATCTAGTTGAGGGTCTTCCTTTTTTTCATTGATCCACCACTCTCCCAAACATGATTTCCTTCTCCAGGGATTGTTCCCTCCTGACAACATGTCCAAATATGTAAGACACAACCTAGCTGTTCTTGCTTCCAAGGAGCACTCTGGTTTCACTTCTTCTAAGACAGATGTGCTTATGTTTTTGGCAGTCCATGGTATATTCAATATTTGTCTCCAGCACTATAATTCAAAAGCATCAATTCACGCCTGTAATCCCAGCGGCTCAGGAGGCGGAGGCAGGAGGATCACAAGTTCAAGACAAGAGGCAGTCTACGTAACTTAGCAAGACCCTGTCTCAAAAAAAAAAATTAAAAAATGGGCTGGGGGTGCAGTTCAGTGGTCTAGCACTTGCAGAGCATGCAAGCGTAAGGCCCTGGGTCCAACACCCAGTACAGCAAAAAAAAAAAAAAAAAAAAAAAAAAAAAAAAAAAAAAAAAAAAAAAAAAAAAAAAAAAAAAGGGCATCAATTCTTTTCCTGTCTCCCTTATTTAATGTCCAGCTTTCACAAGCATATGTGACTGAAAATACCATGGCATGAGTCAGGTGCACCTTTGTCTTCAATGTGACATCTTTACTTTTCAATACTTTAAAGAGGCCTTTTGCAAATGCAAATCAAAACTACAATGAGATAACACTTTATACTCACTATGATGGCTGTTATTTAAAAAACAAAACAAGACAATATCCAGAAAATAATAAGTGTTAATGAGGGAGTAGAGTAACTGGAACCTTTGTGTACTGTTGGTGGAAATGCAAAACACTAGGGGCACTATGGAAAACAATACGGTAGTTCCTCTAAAAGTTAGATATATAATTACCGTATGACATGGATATTTCATTCTTAGGTAACTATACGCTAAATAATTAAAAATAGATACCTTAATAAATGCTTACATATGAATGTTCATAGCAGCCCTATTCACAACAGTCAAAAGGTAGAAACAAAGGCAGGTAAAATGGCACTCACCTGTAATCCCAGTACTCAGGAGACTGAGGCAGGAGAATTGACCTAAGTTTGAGGCCAGCCTGGTCTACATAGTGAGTTCCAAGCCAGCGTGTGCTACAAAGTGAGACCCTGTCTCAAAAAATCTTAAGAAAAGGTCTACCAATGGATGAGTAAACAAATTGGGATTTTATATAAATATAAAATTGAGATATATATTGGGATTATATATATATACATACGGGCAGATATATAGATACACATATATACACACATACAGATGAATGAATATTATTAAGTCATAAAAGGAAATGAAATATTGACACATGCCACAATGTAGATAAACCTCAAAAAATGCTAAGTGAAAGAAGCCAGATATAAAGTTCCATGTTGTGTGATATCATTTATATCAAATATCAAAAATAGGTAAAAGTCAGAGACAGAAAACAGATTGATGGTTCCAAGGATTGGATGAAGAGGAAATGAGGAGTAATTGCTTTAGTTATGGGGTTTTCTTCTGGGGTGATGAAAATGTATTGGAACTAGACAGAAGTGGTGGTTGTACAATACTGTGAATATATTAAATGCCATTTAATTGCTAACTTTAAAATTACTAGTTTTATGTTACATGCATTTGAAAGGAAGGAAATGAAGGTATGTTTGTATATATGGATGTATGCATGTATATGCAGACACTCAGAGGCTAAAAAGTTATTAATATACAGATTAGCTGCTTCCAAGGACAAGGATTGAAAATAAACAATGGCAGTGATTTGTTTCACTGTGAATGAAGTAACAAAGTTCATATCAGGGATCATGTTTTGTTATAAAATGGCTTGGCATTTAATCTTTCTAGACCAGATCTGTCAGTGGGAACCCCCCACAATCACCATACAGCTGAGGTGGTGAAACCAAACAAAATATTCCCAAAATTTTCCAGCTTATATCCATGTATTAAAACATGGATCTGGCCTAAGGTTAATGGAGGGATGAATTTTGATTTTCCTTCCCACTTTCTTTGTCCTTATCCTTGTTTCTATGCACACTTTTAACATCTCCCCTCAACCCACAGGTAAATGGATTGTTTTGAGTCCACAGAATAGAGATAGCTATGATAATATGTATTTTCTACATGACCACCAATAAAGAAATTAGACCTAATGAAAACAGATTATGTTAAGGTTTAAGAGTCTTGTCCTTTTACTAAAGAGTGGATAGAAATGCCCTTCATACGTTAGAGCCCCGTTTCCAATAACTGACTTGATTTTGTTCTCCATTTTTAATTAATTGATTAATTAAATTTTTGTGGTGCTGGGATCAAAACTGGTGCCTCATGCATGTTAGGCAAGCACACAGCTAAACCTCTCAGCCCATCTGCCCTCCACTTTTAATCATTACACATTCTCATTGCATTTCTAGAATCACTGCCATTCTAGGAAAAGCTACCGGCTCTTAGTCATGCCCAGGTCAAGATAAAATCTTCTTAAATCTTTAAAGAATAGACTTTTTTTTTTTCTTTTTACATGTATAGAGGGAAATTATCCTTGATTTGAGACTTGAGAGTCTTGAATCTCAGGATTTATAAAAAATAATCTTCCTAATGCTAAACCATAAGCCTTTTTGCTGCAATGGAAGCCACTTAATGTCAGAAAGGTACTGCCCTATATTACTGCATTATCAAGGATGTCACCTCCAATGGAAGATTAATTCTTGGCAATATGGAGTGATGGTGAAATCTCTAATGTCATAGTCTCCTCTATGTCTAGAGAACAGTGAGTCTTTCTCCAATGGAAAATTCTTGGCAATATGGAGTGATGGTGCAATCTCTAATGTCATAATCTCTATGTCTAGAGCACAGTGACGACCTAGGGTACAAATGTGCTAGCTCTCTAGCAGGAAGGTAAGAAGGCAGGAATGACAAGTCAGTTCTTTGCATTCGCATCTATACATATCATCAGGCTCCTTTCTGAATTCGTGTCCAAGACCCAGAGGCAGACTCCTTGGTTCTAATTTATCCACAGAGCCCCAGGCTCCTCCAAAGTCAAGGAGAATAAACTGAGAAAAACAAAGGAAAAAAACAGAGGAAGGACCCAAGGGTGAAGCCAGAAAGAATAAGCTCTCAGAATTTACCAAAATTCAGTCTACTCTACCTACAAAGAGAGTCACTTTAGCTTTTTTTTTCTAGCCATTCCTAGTGATTTACGTTCTCATTTATTCCACGTACATAAGGACTGCAGAAGAGATAAGACCATGGCTGTCTAAAAAACCTCTTATCTCTCATCTCCAAATTATAAATCAAAATATTAACCTATTCCTAGACAGAGGTCTCTCATCTTTCTCCCTCTTTATCAATAACAAAAGCCCCAAGTTTCAGCTAAGTCAGAGTCATCTTCTATTTCTTAATCAGGAGGGTCCATCTAATTTTCTCTAATTCACCAACAACACAAAACATCTTTGGAGAGATGAGAAGGGGAGTGAAGCTGACCATTAGAGGATCTTCAAAAGGAGTAAGGAGGCCGGGCGAGGTGGTGCATGCCTGTAATCCCAGCGGCTCGGGAGGTGGAGGCAGGAGGATCTCAAGTTCAAGACCAAAGACAGTCTGCGTAACTTAGTGAGACCCTGTCTCAAAAAAAAAAAGTAAAAAAATGGGCTGAGGGTGCAGCTCAGAGGTCCAGCACTTGCACAGCATGCAAGCGTGAGGCCCTGGCTTCAACGACCAGTACCGGGGGAAAAAAAAAAAAAGAGTAGGGAAAAAGAAAAAAAAAAAGAAAGAAATACATTAAGAACATTGCTATGATCACATTCAGCTGCTTAATCAGTGATTAACACCCCATGGGGTGATAAATATTTTTACTCAATTATAAACTAAGTAAGCAGACAGGTTGATGGGAAAGCAACTTACCTTGCTAAGCCCTAGGCTTCCTTCCTTCTTTCCTTCCTCCAAGTGAAGTGAGTGCTTGATCTCTTCAGATCTAGGTTGGGGCTTACTTGCAGCTGTCCCTTCATATCACTTTCCTCTGCAAACTGCTGAAATGCTGGGTCTCAAGTGTTTAAGTGTGCCCTGCCAACCAGACAGACAAGACTGAAATCTCCCTAACGAGGCAAGGATCTGGACTCCTGCCTAAGGACTTCTCTTTCTGATCCTCACTCTCTGCCAAGAGGTGTCAAGACTTTGTCAACACTCCCAAACTCACCATAAGCCAAGGAGGCTAAGGAAAGCTCCTGCTTTATGGACTTCTCTCAAAGCAATATATCTGTTCTCAGTTTGCAGCTTGAGAAGGGGAAAAAAAATCCCTTGGGATTAATTCAGAAGTCAAAATTTGGTTGAAAAGGGTAGGTACTACCTTTAAGGAACAGGAATCTCTGGAGTTTTTAGATGTCAATCTATACCCAAGATCAGTTCCCCAAGCCTGATGTCTGTCTTTAGAATAACAAACACTTTCCAAACAGAACTCAATGATGTCCAATCTAGGTTTATGTACAAATATAATTACCCAAAAAAGCAGAAGATAAATAATTATTTAATGGTACAGAAGGGGAAACAGGCAAAATTTGTAAAATTCACTTTCCCTGAAGGAGAGTAAGGTATTCTCTAAATGAGAGTATCATCAGGAGCATTCTACTTCCTTATTTCAAAAGAAGAATACCAGGCATGGTGGCACACACCTGTAATCCCAGCACTTTGGAGGCTGAAGCAGGAGGATCAATGCAAGTTCAAGGCCAGCCTGGTGTACATAGCATGTACTAGGCCAATCTGAGCTACACAGTGACACTCTGTCTCAAAATAAACAAACAAATAAATAGATAAATAAATACTTAATGTTTCTGAAATATTGAAATAAGTATTACTGGCAGGTGCGTTGGCACAAGCCTATAATCCCAGTGACTTGGGAAGCTGAGGCACAAGGATCACAAATTTGAGGCCAGAGGCAGCCTGTGTGACTTAGTGAGACCCTGTCTCAAGAAGAAAAAATTAAAAAGGTGTTGGAAGTGCATCTCAGTGGTAGCCCAAGGCCCTGGATTCAAGCCTCCAGAAAAAGAAAAAAAAAAAAAAAAAAAAAAAAAAAAAGAAAAAAAAAAAGTTTGACCAACATTTTAAATAATGACTAAAAATGCATTCTGTTCCTAGGAATAGAAAACAGAAAAGAATCAACTCAATCATCTTCTCATTCCTTCTTGTAATGAATTCTAATTCAGAAAACTCAATTCCACATTCCTAGCTCCCTTCCACTTAGAGCTACTGAGCTGCAGAATATCAGAAGTTGGGAGGCCAGTGGTCCAAAGTAACTACAAGACCTGACTTTGTTTACATCTGACCCCAGCTGTCACTTACCTGTCTCTGTGAGCCTCATCAAACTGGGGACAGACCTCTTGCAATAAGAACCTAGAATGTAGCAAATCAAATCCACATCGTTTTGATGCAGAGACTGGATTCCAAAGGAACCCCAAATTCTAGAAAGCAACAAACTACAGGTAGGGAAAATGGAAGAATAGTGTTAAAAAGTCAATGAAACATTACATAACACTTGTAGAATAGCTGTGAAAAAAGGAAAACCAGTTACAAAATGCAAAAATCCTGATTAAATGGGGTGATTCATTTTGAGCAAAGCTTTCAGTCCAACTTCATAATTAATTGGCCCCAAAATTAAACTATGAACCTCAAAGAAGTCATGAGTTCTGTTACTAATAGCTGAACTCCAACAGGTACAAGATTGACTTTGTTAATGCAGAAGTGTCACCTTTGAATGTAAGGAATGACAGAAGAGTTGATGTTGGATATTTATATTTATCATTACAGCACCCAACAACAAAACTATTACTACTTGTACTGGTTGACATTTAAAGTAACAATTTAGAAAGATATGAACTTTCCACAATTTGCATTCACCATGAGTTGCATTAAAAATATCTTAATAAATACTTAACAAATGGTTTGTTGTGAAACTGCTTGTGAAAACAGACTGGAAGGCCAGGCATAGTGGTGCATGCCCACAATCTCAGCACTCAGGAGGCTGAGGCAGAAGGATCTCAAGCTCGAGGCTTATAATATACTGCTTCTCTAGAAACTATACAGTGAAAGGAAGGAATAAAGGAGGGAAGGAAGGAAGGAAGGAAGGAAGGAAGGGAGGAAGGAAGGAAGGAAGGAAGACTAGCAAGAAATTCCTGCTCAACAGGTAGGAAGCAGTCTGTGTGACATTCTGCCATTCTTCATGTATATTGCTGTTCTAACTTTTATCTTGCTTTCCTCTTCTTAATTTTTACCATCAACCTATAATTCTCTAGTTTGCTAGTGATGCTTTACAGCTTACCCAGGACTCCTAAAAACACTATATGACCCTGCTGATGAACCTAATGACTAAGAAAGTTCCTAGCACCTGAAATACTAGTTAAGTTCCTACTTTACAGATGCATAACTTTCATAAAACAGTAATATTAAGAAAAATCTTTAGGGTATGCAGTGCATAGCAAGTGTAGAGGTGGACTAATTGATTTGCAAATTGATATTACAGCAAATAGAAGCTGTAATAATCAACAACTTAAGAAGTTCTGAAGCTAGTCATGGTGGCACACTCCTATAATTCAGCACTCAGCAAATTTAAGGCCAGTCTCAGTTACATAGTGAGATTGAGGCCAGACTGGGCTATATAATGACAATCTGTCTCAAAAACAAAACAAAACAAAACAAAACAAAACCCACACAAAATAAAAGTAGTAGTTCTGTTTATTATCTGGAATTAGGTAGCCATACCACTGTGATGTCCGATCCCATCAGATCCTGGAAGCTAAGCAGGGTCAGGCCTGATTAGTACTTGGATGAGAGACTGCCTGGGAATACCAGGTGCTGTAGGGTTTGGGAGAAGGACCTGGCAGCCCATTCCCAAAAAACAATCAGCCATTGAAAACTCTGTGAATAGTAGAGAAGCCCTAACAATACCGTTTCACCTGTTGTACATAGGGTCACTGAGTTGGACACCGACTCAACGGCACCTAACAACAACAACATATATTTTGATATAAATTAATGCTTTATAATGTATATCATTGTAATTATTCAGAACTAGAATTAAATTATATGATTATATTATAAAATGTGAGTAATTTCTCTCAACCTGCAAAATCCTATATTTACTTTGATTATGGCAAAGGAAGAGGAGTATGATGGAAGGACTATTATGTCATTTGCTTATTATTAAAACATTCAATAATTTCCCAGTAGCACTATAACTAAATTCTAGACAAGAGCATTTTCTTTCAATTAAAATTAATGAAAACAGTGACTTGAAATATTAGATCCAGGAGGCCCACAGTAGGCACCCAAAGTCCTCTAGTGCTTAATGACTCATGAAAAACAAGTACAACAAAAGTTCAAGGAAAAAAAAAGCAAAAATTTATAAAGACAAGAATTTAATTCATCAAATCACCATGAACTGTCTACAAGATAATCTTCTTTGAAGGACATCCAAGTTCTATTAACAGAATTTTTTGATGTGCATAAAAATGTCAAATCAGACTGCATTTTCCAAATAAAACCCAACACAGAGATAGGAGCAGCGGCCCATGCATGGAATTTATTGTGTGCTACTGTTTATAAAATACTCGAATAATCCTGCACATGCATAATATTTCCAACTTAGACAGGCGACCATACAGGGTGCACTTTCTGGCAAACAAAACAATAGATGGTTCCGCTGCCTGGAGCTCTGAGTTGTATTCCAGGGCATGAGGGAAGCAGGCCACCAAAGTAAAGGGAAATACCAAACTACAGTGGCAATCAATACAGATCAATAATTGTGTAAAGTTAGTACATGGTTCCATTTAGTTTAACC
Source organism: Pedetes capensis (assembly GCA_007922755.1). Classification (NCBI taxonomy): domain Eukaryota; kingdom Metazoa; phylum Chordata; class Mammalia; order Rodentia; family Pedetidae; genus Pedetes; species Pedetes capensis. Next base: position 17,899 of record VMDO01028254.1, read on the forward strand.
AAGCAGTTCTGTAACTATCAAAATAAAAATTTCAACATGCAGTCTTGACTTTTATGCTTCCACTAACTTCTGAAGGATTGAACATAACCACTGCTTTTAGGCTGCATTGCTTAATAACATTTCTAGAACATTTTAAAATTTCCTTTGCATTAAAACTTAAAAATGATAGAAAGCCAGCAGCAAATCACCCTGGTGGCTATTTAAGCAACTGGAGTATTCACAATAAACTAAAATTTCTCATAACATCTAAGTAACCTATACATGTCATACCTGTACATCATAGGTCTATATATTAAATATTTGCAAAATGAAAACATGCATACACAAAATACGTCAAGTTTTACAGACATGACTTGAATTAAAATTTACTTTGACAATGTACAAACTTCTTTTAAAGTACCTTAAATGAGTAATTCTGTAATTCTTCATAATTTTGAAATTTAGAGGTTTTCTTCATAAATCTCTGAGGTAAATCTCAAAAGATCTGGGCAAAAAAGATTCTAAATTAGTTTTTGGATTTGTGTTCAAGTAAAAGAGCCTTCCTACAAATAGTTTATGCATTCATAATTGAAAAATACCAAGACTATGTTACAGAATTAGCCACATTTAACAACTATAGACCTAAGGTCAGCATTTTGCATAAATGCCAACTGGGTTTCTCAACATCTTGCCTACAATTCAAAATACAGCTAGTAACCTCAGAAATATATTTTAAGACCATGCTAATTCATCTTTTAAAGATATTTCATGGGAGAAAGTCCACATTAACTCTTAGGATTGCATTTGAAGTCATAGTTGGAAAAAAATTCTAATTCTACTGAGGGGAAAAAAGATATATCATTTGTAAACTTAAATGTGTGAACCACAAGCATAAATGGAGGTGTAGAAGTCCTCCACTGGAAATTGCCCCAAGCCCCTTGCTCACTGCTCTCCACCTTGGCAGCGATGACCCAGTCTTATCAGATAGCACAACATGTCCCAGGGCCCTCAAGCCTCCATCCAGGAAGGGGGCTAGGGTATCAAAAAGCACAATGGTTTCTTCAGATGGACTGTGACATTTATAGTCAGCTTTGCCGACCCCTCCAGCTCCTCGGGTGATCAGTCCATTTGGGGCCCGAGATGTGAGAGTCCCTGGGAAGCCGCTGGTCACTGGGCACTATGGTTGCCAGTTCCGTGGTTCTCAGTGGCATGTGCGGTGTTCAGAGAATTGAAACCATCTTGCTGTACAGCATCTTTCCGGGGTGGCATTCTCTCATTGATCCTATCCAAACCCTTTGCCTCTTCAAAACTGCAGATTCTATGTGGTGGAGAGAATCCTCGTATTGCTTAACAAAATGCAAATTTGATAAGTCAGTAATTGTAACACAGTTGTGAGAGTTCAAAAACACAATTAATGATTTTTAAGAAGAAAGAAATTAGTTATAAGTAGCAACACTTAAATCTTACTTTAATTGAAACCTATCCCCATTCCAGGCTTCCTAGTAAAGTGTGAAATTTTTAAATTTAAATATAAACATGATAGCTTCACAGATGATAAGCATTAGCATAGTTTTAAAAAACAAAACAAAACCACAAAAGTGACCCTTCTCTGCCCACAATATGAACCTGCAGGCAATGGTCTCAGGGTATCAGTCTGACTTCTCTATATCAGTTATCTCCTACCCTCATTCCTAAGATGTCACAGTAAGAGTATGGGCAAGTGAGGAGGCTAACCAAGGCTGGCCTCAACATACCAATCTGTACCAAGAGGCTCAGAGAAGAGAGAGATACAGCTAAGTTAAAATTTGGTAGATAAGACCTTTCTTGGAGATTATCATCCCACCAACACCAACATGAAATGAAAAAGGTGGGAAATGCCTCTAGGAGTTAGATCTGTGTTTGGCTGATAGCAAAAAGTACTTAAAGTTTCATATATTAAGAGATGTCTTTCCTAATACACTGGCTATTTACTACAAATTATCTGAAAAACCAAACCAACCTACATGGCAATCCTTCACCAATTGTTAGGGATTCTCATTCATTTCATCTGGAATGATGTATCCTCCATTATTAAAATGTTCACAAAAATTTCCATACTACTTATAATAATCTGGTTGCTTAATATGTGCATTCCCTGGAAATCAATCTGCACATGAACCAAACAAATTGCTGGTGCAACAAAACATACAGTAATGTGTAATATCAAGCTAATACCTGATACACACAAATATAGTGTTATCTGTAAACTATAGCCCAAACTGCAGTCAAAAACAAAAAATCATTATAGTAATATTCCTTGCACTCTTTGGCACAGTACTGAAATGGGTAAAAACAAACTCAGATGTTTATCTAGAAGGAGTTTCACTCAGGAAAAAAGACTCAGAATAGCAAAGAATCATGCAAATATGGAACAGATCTCTATTTGCAGGGTCAGTTTAGTAATTTCCATTAAAACAGGCAACTTTAAATGATATAATACGTAGTATAACATGCTATACTCTAAAGAAACCAGCACCATAAAATTCTGGATGCATATACACTAGAAAAGGAAAAAAGACTATTGCTATGGACAACAGCCCTTGTGATTAAAAAAAAAAAAAAAAAAAAGGAATGTAACGGTTAAACTTGACAAGTGAGTATAATTCATCTTGAGCTGTGCAAGCTAGGAATAAGACACACCCACAGGACCTTCTCTGATGCCCACCCACACACCACAGATCTCTGCCCAGTGCACGGACTCTGATCGTACCTTTTTCAGCCTCAATAGCCTCAACTGTTGCTGTACAGAAGTGAGCAGAGGCATGCAAAATGAATGAGAGAGATGAGAAGGGTCATATTGTACAGCAGAAAAGGCAATGATCACTTAATATATCACAGTACCCCATACTACATCATCATTTACAATTTAACATAAATAGTACCCATTTAGAGAGCCCCATCAATCCCCCAATTCCTAACAAAGCAGTTTGTACACAACACTATAACATCACTCAGAGCACACGACATGTACACCTACTATAAACAGATACCTCAGCACCCATGCAAATGCACTCCAATAGTAATTACCCATCTTGAATTCAGTATCCTGATGGTGTTAGAATTTTCCATTATGTTTATTATACCACATCCATTATAATCACAGGAAAATTCTCTTGGATACAATGATGATAGAATTGTAGCAGAAAAGCAAACAAGAGAATGTTTCCTTTCATGTCTAATGGAGACAATACTCATCACCAGTTGATTCCCTAAGATATAAACTAGGAAGAGACACCAATGGTTTTCCTGTCACGTCTAACTTATAACACAAAGCATAAGCAGCAAACACTGGTATGATTACAATGGAATTTAAGGACCTTAAACTTGGTGAATTAGTCTAAGTAGAACAATTCTGCACTTCTGTTCTTTGTGGAAAACCTAAAAAAAAACCCATCTTGTCTACCAGGAACTTATTTTATATTCTATTTTTTTTTTCTTTTTTTTTCTTTTTGAGACAAGATCTTGCTATGTTGCCCAGGTTGGCTTTTCACTCCTTGACTCAAGCAATCCTTCTGCCATTGCCGCTCAAGCAACTGGGAATATAGATATGTGCCACCATGTCAAGCTCCTATTCTAATACTGATGGTCCAAATATCTAAATATTGATAACCTTTAAGATCCACTTATGTTCATTTATCATGAACTCGAATTTGTCTCAAGAACTAGCAACAAACATTCTTAAACTGGGCATGATGGCGCATCACTATAATCCCAGCAACTTGGGGAAATGGAAATAGGAGGATTGCAAGTTTGAGGCCAGAGGCGGCCTGCCCAGGAAACAAACAAACAAAAAAAGGGTAGGTAGTGGTGCACCTCAGTGGTAGAGCACTTGCAAGGTATGTGCGAGGCCTTGGGTTCAACCCCCAAGTACTGCAACAAAACAAAACAAAACAAATAGTAGCATGCATTCTTGAGTGAAGAAAGAAAGGATACTGAGGAACCCAGTTACCAATTACAGAGGCACTAAGAGATGAAACCAATGTCTTCAGGCAATAAATCCAAATTATTTCATAACATGGATACACATATAAGTCATATTATGTATGAGAAATGCATTTTTGGTATACCTTGTACTGGCTCATTTAAAGAACTTCAATATATTTAGTCATGCATTTTGTATTCAAAGACTCTTTTTTTTACATGATTTCTGGCTTTAAACTGTAAAAAGAGCTCACACTAAGGACCAAGACCTAAGATTGCCTCACAATATTGCCCTGTCTGTACTTTACCCAAAGTGCACATACTCAGAACATTTTTTAACAATAATGTCCCATCTCCTCCATTTTGCTTCTTCTACAGGAAAACCAACTTGAATAAGTATTCTTCAAATGTCCTTTTAGGAGTAAGTATGACTGAGAAATGATATGCTTTATCCAAAGCATTTATTAATGTGAAAGGACACCAATCAATCTAAGTAATTAATGTAGACTAAATGAGAAAATACTGATGTTAATCAGACAGTAAAGTGAACTGTGGATCCAAAAGTATGATGAATACTGAAGTTAATTTTCCTTAACTGTTAAATTATCAAACATATTTACTATACATCTACTACACAAATCACCATTGAAAAAGATCAAGCCCTGTACATCTGGAAAGGATTCTTACAGTTTTCCAAGACAGAAAACTGGGATAAATGACCCACCTCAACGTCATCAGCCCTGGAACTCCTACTCTTCAATATGTGGACACTTTTCCTTATAATGTAAAAATTGAAAGGGGAAAAAATGCCTATCAGAATGCTTCAAAGAGTTTGTGATAATAGAAGTGACTTTAAATGACACATTCTATAACTTGTATTATTTATGGTAATAAATTAAGACTAAAAATTTATCTCACATGACAATCAGTATATAGTTGATTATATCAATAGTATAAGTCTGATAATGTACTATTTAAATTATGAAATGTGACAATATAGTTTTGAAGTCATTCTATAGGCTTTTAATTTTATATATAAAAGCATTTTCTATGTTAAATTATATTCTAACTGATTGCCAGTCTTTCCCAGAATACAAAATAGATATCACACTCAAAACTGCATACTAGGTTGAGCTTAGAATTGAAAGATGGGCATTTGAAGCCTTAACATTAGCCTGCAAAGAAAGAAATCTGATAATTACAAAATTCTATCTGAAAGGCACTACTGTATTTCTATTTGTTTTCACTTTTGCAAGGCATCTTGACATACCCCTAGTAAGTTTCAGTATAGTGCTGCCTTTAACTGTGTTCCTCAATAAAACATAGGACAAATAATCAAGAGGAATTTAACATTAAAATAGAGATGTCTGTAATCCTATGACTTGGGAGGCTGAGGCTGGAGGATTGTAAGTTGAGGCCAGAGATAGCCTGTGCAACTTAGCTAGAGTCTGTCTCAAAATTGTTGTTGTTGTTGTTGTTGTTAGGTGCCGTCGAGTCGGTATCCGACTCATAGCGACCCTCTGTACAACAGGGGAAACGCTATTGTCAGTGCTTCTCTGCTGTTCATAGGGTTTTCAACGGCAGATTGATTTTTGGGAGGGGCTTGCCAGATCCTTCTCCCAAGCCTACAGCTTCCGGTGTTCCCAGGCAGTCTCCCATCCAGGTACTAACCAGGCCCGACCCTGCTTAGCTTCCGAGATCTGACGGGATCAGATGCCACAGGGCTATAGCTGCAGGCTGTCTCAAAATAAAAAATATAAAAGGGGAGCTGGGTGTGGTGGCTCATGCTTGTAATCCCAGCAACTTGGGAGGCGGAAGCAGGAGGTCTGAGGCAGCCTGAGTAACCTAGCAAGACCTTGTTTCAAGATAAAAAATAAAAAATGGATTGAGGGTGCAGCCCAGTGGTAGAGCACTTGCAAAGTATATATAAGCACTGGGTTCAATCCCCTAGTACTATAAAATAACTAACTAAACAAATAAATAAATTTAAAATGTTTTTTAAAAAGTAAGAAGGGGCTCAGTGATAGAGTACTTGCCTAACATGCCCTGGGTTCAGCCTCCCAGTATTGGGGAAAAAAAAATAGAGATGGATACATATTTTCTCATACAGGTCCTGGTGAAGGTAGCATTATAAGGATAGCCCACAATCAAATTTCCAGGAAGAAAAAATATACATAAAATACGAGTATAAAATCCAACTCTGAAAGAGTTGTGCAGTTTGGAAAAACATTCAAGAAATACATAAGTTAACTATTTTCAAAAATAGGGCTAAGGTCTCAGAATTAAAATTTTTTTCTTTTGGCAATACCTCTCAGTTGTACACACTAACATTAGGGAACATGTCTGCTGAAATTAAAAATGTT